>MU774382.1:24639-91359 GCA_026770625.1 Nicotiana glauca
ACAATGACTCAATTTGGTCTTGTAGGCTGAAATGGAAAGAATACAACCAACGCAAGAGAGTGAAGATGGCAGCCAATCAGTTGATGCATTTTCATCGGTCATGGGACCTGAGCATCCAGGCCGCCTAAGATTATATGGCCGTGGGGTTACCAAGACTTCCTTAAAAAGAAAAATGGGAGATTTGGGACCCTCTACTGATGAGGCGATGCAACAAAAATTGGAGGAAATGGAAGAAAGGATGCAACAAAGATTGCATGAAAAGTTCAATGCACAGAAAGATGCCATGGAACTACAAGTTGCAGTTAACATCATTTCTCAACTTAAGCTTCTGAATCCAGATTTACGGGTTGATCCCAGCATGCTAGGTTTGAATGCTCGTTCACCTGGAGAAGGTTCCTCTGCACAACAAGCTGCTGTGCAACTAATCAATTGCCTATCTACTGGGAGTAATAATCAAGGTCAGTACGTCTATCTTTGTTTGTTTCTTGCTTTCTTCTTCTCTTCCTTATGCTTTTTTAAAGTTTCACTTGGAAGATCTTTGATTTTGGTTGCATTCTTATTTTTGAAACTTCTTGGTGATAAATTCTCTTGTTGAACAACTTTGTTGATTTCTTTTTGAACTTCATGATCTTGCATTTGAGGGCCAGGAGTTTGGTTAAGAACTTCAGAGGTTTCCTCCGAGCTTGCAATTGAAACTTATTGTTCACTGTCGTACCTATATCTTTCTTTGTCGAACCTCTACTTGTATATGATTTGTTCCATTGCTGCTGCATCGTTTTGTTGAAAAAATAATCCCTGAACTTTATCTTCTATATCTGTAGATTCCATCGTGCTTTGCATTGAGTTGGAGTCCCATTGTGTTTCCAGCTTCTTGTATTGTGAATCCTCACATTTAGGCTTGCTAATCCACACCATATTAGCTTCCTCTTGACATATGTTATCTAGAAATCCAGCTTCTCTTTGAATCCTTCATGCACATCTTCTAGTATTTCTCGCTAAAAGGAAGATCCAGAAATGTCGAAAATGTGTTAGCATTCCTTGTTGTATTAGTGTCTCATGTGATATCCAGTCTTCTTCTGTTGATTTCTTCAATTGGTATCCTTCCTGTGATGTTTATGAAGTAACATACCTTGGGTTATTACTCCACAATGCATTTGTTGATTCTATCATTCCTTTCCGAAAGCACCAGACATGCGTAGAAATGATATAACAACTAGGCTTAAAGCTGCTGTAAATGGGCATACTGCTGTAGTAGGCGTGCAATTAAGAAACATACAAAGCTGCCTTGTCTACCCATCTTTTCCTCGAATTAACACGTTGTCTAGCATGCTGGTTGTGAATCTTAAGAATTTTGCATTTATCCTTTTGTTGTGCACAACTGAAAACATGCTTCTTGTATCCTTAAAACTGGAACACTAATGTTGCAGCATGTTGTGCCACATTTCCATTTTGATGCGATCAGTCAGCTGCTTCCCCTGAAGCAATACAATAATCACCACACTCTTCTCCTTGAGTGTAATGATCTACTGTGCCTCCAGCTTCTTTCCTGCTCTTGTTACTCCTATCCTTCTCACCTCTTTTCCATTTTGTGAATTGTATTTCTTCCCATGAATGTTGCATTCTCCAGCTTTGTGATATTGATCTTAAACCATCACGCTCTGCCATTTGTTTCAGTTGTAGTAACAGGTATTGAAAGTGATGTGTTCTGTAATTAAACCAGCCTCTGTGCACATGATTGACATTCTATATTCCCCATATCAAGTTCATAGTTCGCAGTGCCTCCACGATTGCTCTTGCCTCAGCTTGTGTGTTTGTTGTTTCATCAATCACCTTCCCCACTGCATATATTAGACCTCTGTGATCATTTCTCAAGCAAAAACCAATGGAACTTCTGCCCGGGTTGCCTCTTGATGCCCCATATACAATAGGAAATGGAGGGAACAAAGAAGTAAAGTAAGAAGATAGTTGTTAAAAATGTTTATAGAAAGCTAAGGTAGAAAAAAGAAGAGTGGAGTGGCAGAGAAAGACAGAAAAGAGCAGAGGACATAACACATAAGTCTAGGATGTCTTTGCAACTAAAAGCTATAGAGAAAGCACAGTTCTCAATGTTTCACTATAAAGCAATTATGGTAATGTCAATAATAAGAACTGAACAGAACAACTGTTATGGTTTTAAAGCTTTGAGATACAAAGAAACCAGTTTGGATGTTATATTTTCACTAACAGCTAGTATAAGAAGTTGCTTGTTCCGCGAATTTGTTATGCTGGGATTGTAACGTAAAAGTTGTAATGTACGTGACGATATAATTGTTGCTTCTAGATTAACCATTTCAAGTTTTAAAATGTAGTAAACATGTTAGATTTTTTCATCTATATATAGAGTACCAACACTAACAAAATTAATTTGTTGACGCATCAAGTGATTATTTCACGCTAGCCATCATATGGTAGAATTGATCGGTTTCTTAGAAATAATTTTCAGCACATCCTGCCGTGGATAACATGAAAGAAACTATGGCATCTAATTGTAGTATATTTGGACTTCCTGTAATTCAAACATTTGAAAAAAAAAGGTCATGCCGACATGTAGCAATTGTATAGGCTTTGCATATGTTCCACATGACACATTCTAGTACATTTGAAAACTTTGTGCTTTATGCATTGTTTATGGACCATACCCATTCTTATAATGATAAACCAACTCTTGAAGGATAATGACTTTATTTATCCTCTTTTGTAGGTAGAGCAATTGAAGAAAGGGAAGATGGAGATTGTGAAGATCTAGACCTTACTTAAGAACTTTGAATTGTTGTCCATGTTCTAGGAATCTTTTGTTATCAACGTTTGAAACTTACTCTAACTCTTGAAATGTTGAAATGTAAAACTTATGTGATATTGGGTTAAAATATTTTTGTTTAAGGAGACAATGTAGATTATGAAGTGTTTTATCTTTTTATTTATATAAATTTCAGGTTATTATAAATTTTGTTTATCTAAATGTTCATTTACAGGTGGCTTAATAGTCCATTAGAACCGTCCCAATAGGGATTGCAAACCGTTCCAACAGGTCTGACAAATTGTTCCAAAATACTCTACAAGAACCGTTCCAATAGGTCTTCAAAACCGTTCCATTAGGCCTTACAAATCGTTCCACAATACGCAACAAACCGATACAATAGGTAGTTAAAATCATTGCAAAAGAAATAAAACCGTTACAGTAGAGTAATGAAATGGTTAGAATATTTGTAAATAAATGTTGCAATAGCTTACATAACCATTGCAATAAATTATATGGTAACGGCTGCCAACCGTTGTTATAAACTCTATGGCAACGGTTTTTAACCGTTACAACAGGAAGGAAATATTCGTTGCTTCAGACAGAGGAACAACCGTTGCTATAGATATACCTCAAGCAACGGTTTTGGTAACCGTTGCAAGAACCGTTACTCTAGATCTACTGGCACGACAACGTATGTAACGGTCACTAAACCGTTACAATAGCTCTATGGCAACGGTTTACCTCTCTGTTGCAACGGTTTTCCAGCTGTGGCAATAGGCTTATTTTCCAGTAGTGGGTGAAGTATGAGCATCAACGGCCATGTGGGTTGCTTTAGAAGTTAGAAATTCTAGAGTGGAAATGAGAGCAGATCACGTTTTGTTGTTGGGCTTCCACGTACTCAACGGATGTTGGATGAAGTTTGGATGATTGTGGACAGGCTAACCAACTCAGCACATTTCATTTCTGTGATGACTACTTATTCTTTTGAGCATCTGGCTCGAGTTTATATCCATGAGATTTTCAGGCTTCATGGTGTATCAGTATCTATTATCTCTGACCGGGGTACGCATCTTACATCACGATTCTGAAGGGCCGTACAATATGAGTTAGGTACTCGGGTTGAGTTGAGCATCACATTTCACCCTCAGATGGACGGACAGTCCGAGTGCACTATTGAGATACTAGAGGATATGCTCCGTGCGTGTGTGGTGGAGTTCGAAGGTTTTTGGGATCAGTTCTTGCCACTTGCCGAATTTGCCTACAATAACAATAGTCGAGCATTCATATGGCACCGTATGAGGCATTGTATGGTAGATGGTGTCGGTCTCCAATGGGTTGGTTTGAGCCGGGTGAGGCTAGGCTATTAGGTACAGACTTGGTTCAGAATGCTTTGGAGAAGGTAAAAGTGATTCAAGATCGGCTTCGCACAGCCCAGTCTAAACAGAAAAGTTATGCAGATCAGAAGTTTCACGATGTTGCATTCATGGTTGGAGAGCGGGTCTTGCTTCGAGTTTTGCCTATGAAGGGAGTTATGAGGTTTGGGAAAAAGGGCAAGCTGAGCCCAATGTTTATTCGTCCATTCGAGTTGTTGCGGCGAGTTGGGGAGGTTGCTTATGAGCTTGACTTGCCTCCCTATCTAGGAGGAGTTCATTTGGTATTCCATGTTTCTATGCTCCGGAAGTATCACGATGATCTGTCTCATGTGTAGGATTTCAGCTCAGTCCAGTTGGACAAGCATCTATCTTATGTTGAGGAGCCGGTGGCTATTTTGGACAGGCAGGTTCAAAAGCTGAGGCCAAAGAACATTGCTTTAGTGAAGGTTTAGTGGAGGGTTCAGCCGATCGAGGAGACGACTTGAGAGACCGAACATGTTATGCGTAGCCATTATCATCATCTTTTCACCACTTCAGGTATGTCTCTATGCTCTTTGGAGGACGAATGATTTGTTTTAAGAGGGGGAGGATGTAACAACCCGGTCGGACATTTTGAGAGTAATAGCCCTGGTCCTTTATTTATTGTTTCCCCTGTATCTTTTTCTGCTTATGTGACTTGCCGGGAGATTTTTTTTGCTGTTTCGAAGTGATTTAGGACCTTAGTCCCTAAAACGGAAGCTTAAGTTCTTGGGTTTTGACCATAGTTGGAACTGTGTGTAGATGACTCCGGAATGGAGTTTCTTCTGTTCCGTTAGCTCCGTTGGGTGGTTTTGGACTCATGAGCATGTCCGGATTGTGAATTGGTGGTCTGTAGCTGATTTAGGCTTGAAATGGCGAAAATTGAACTTTTTAAAAATTTTGACCGGAAGTGGAATTTTTTATACGGGGGTTGAATTCTGATTCCGGAAGTTGGAATAGGTCCATAATGTAGAATATTACTTATGTGCAAAATTTGAGGTCAATCGGACATGGTTTGATAGGTTTCGGCATCGGTTGTAGAAGTTTGAAGTTTCAAAGTTCATTAAGTTTGAATTGGAGAGTGATTCGTGTTTTTAGCGTTGTTTGATGTTATTTCAGGGCTCAACTAAGTTCGTATGATATTTTAGGATTTGTTGGTATGTTTTGTTGAGGTCTCGAGGTCCTCATGTGAGTTTCAGATGCTTAACGGATCAGAATTGGACTTGTGTTCATTGCTGAAGCGTTTAGGCTTCTGGTGTTTTCGCACATGCGGTGGGGAGACCTCAAGTGCGGGATCGCACGTGCGTGAGGTCAAGCATAAAAGAGGAATTGGAAGGAGTTTCTAGGGGTCGCAAGGTGCAAGGTAAATGCCATATCTACGATGCACGCATACGCGCTTAAGGACTCATAGGCGCAGAGAAAACCGCAGAAGCGGACATAAGTCTGCAGGAGCGCACTCACAAGTGCGGCCCTTTTTTCACAGAAGCGGACTAATCCTCTTAAGTCATTTCTTCACATGCAATGGATTTTCCACAGGTGCAGCATCGAATGTGCGACTAGAATCCCGCAGAAGCGAAGTCGTTGGGTAGAAAAGGTTCAAGTTCGAGGGTGTTATTCCATTTTCAATTTTGGGACTTTGAGAGCTTGGAATTGGGCGCTAATTTGGTAGATTTTTAGGGGAAGATTTTGGGCAACGATTCTTAACCCATTTATGATTATATTCCACTAATTTATAGTTGATTTTATCATTTAATTAAGGAATTTGGTAGAGAAATTTAGGGAAAAATGGGAGAAGTTCTTCAACTAAGTTTTTGAGTTTTGATTAGAACTTTGATATCGGATATGGATAATTTTGGTACTTGTAAACTCGTGAGTCAATGGATGTTCATATTTTGTGACTTTTACCCGATTTCGAGACGTGGGCCCGGGACAACGTTTTGGGGCGATTTTCTAATTTCTTGATTAAGCTTTGATTTCATTAATTAGATTAGTTTCTTACAGTTGTATTTATGGTATGTAATTGCTTTTGGTTATATTTGGGTCATTTGGAGTTGGAAAATCGTGGAAAAAGCATCGCTACCGATTGATTGATCTTGGTTCGAGATAAGTGGCTTGCCTAACCTTGTATGGGGGAACTCCCCTTAGGATTCGGGTTGTGATATATGATCGTCGTATATGTGAGGTGACGAGTGTGTATATGGATTATTTATTATAGAACCCGATGTTTACTGAGTAATAACTTGTTTCATCTTATTTGAGTTATACTAGCATGTGTAGATACCTTGTTTAGCCTAAAATTGCATGTCTACTTGTCTTAAATGCTTATCTCAACTCTATGCAACATGCTCAGTGGATTTCTTGTTCTTCCTTGATGTGTACTTAGTCTAAACTGTAGGATTTTCTTGCTGGACATGTTATTTTTATTGTTTTGAGCTACATATTTACTTTGGGACTACGGGATGGTATGCAGGAAGATCCCCCACATATTTACTTTGGGACTACGAGACGATATCTCGGGAGATTCTCCTACATATTTACTTTTGAGACTATGAGACGGGACCTCTGGAGATCTCCCTACGCATTTACTTTTGAGACTACGAGGCGATGCCTCTGATCTCCTTACATATTTACTTTTGGGACTATGAGATGGTATCTCGGGAGATCCCCTACTGGTTTACCCCTGTGTACTGTACTGTTATTCTTTTGTGATTTCCTTTTTGTTAAATTTCAGTCTCTTATTATACTGCGATATTTTTATTCTATCTTACTTAATTTATATATACTAGTAGGGCCCTGACCGGATCTCGCCATTACTCGATCGAGGTTAGGCTTGGTACTTACTGGGTACCATTGTGCTGTACTCATACTGCTCTTCTGCACATGTTTTTGTGTGCAGATCCAGGTACCTCCTACCAGCCTTGCTATTAGTTGTGTACTTGCTGTTGTTCGGAGACTTCAAGGTACTTCTGCCAGCGTCCGCAGACCTCGGAGTCCCCCTCTATCCCTTTTATGTTGTTCCTCCTTTACTTCTTCTAGCTACTGATGTATAGAAATAGTTAGATAAATTCATAGAAGCTTGTGACTTATGGTGTTCCGGGTCTTGGGGAAATTCTGTATATATTTTGAGAGTTGGTTATTGTACATATCGAGTGACATTTCTATCATTTATTTAAATATCTGTTGCTGTTAGTTGTTAAAGTTTTTGATTTTATTTTTTGGTTATTTCCACAAATATTAGGCTTACCTAGTCGTAGAGATTAAGTGCCGTCACGACATCTCATGGAGGGAGGATTGGGTTGTGACATTTAGCTTTGAATCTTAAGAGAGGATGCTACTTTATTCCCTAGTATGACTTTAAGGTCCTGATACCACATAAGTTGCAATTATATGTATTTACTATCTATTTGTTTCTCGTAGGGATGAGGTCTCTCCTTGTTGGAGCAATCACATGCTGATTTTACTTATCACGACTCACCCTTAAAAGAATTGAGCGTGCTCTTTACCCTTCTTTGTGATTCATAGGATTCTTCGCTAATTGCTAATGTTTCACTTTGGTAACCTAGTAATCAATCGCTATTCTCGTAAGGAGATATGTATTTTTCGTGCATCCCTCTTCTTAGAGCGAAAAGTCCTCTAATTATTTTGATACTTAACTTATATATAGGTTTTTAATGTGTTTTTTCGCGCTTGTTTAATCCTTCCATAATATTCAAGATATCCCCGATTCAATAGTTTATAGATGAATCCCTTCCTGATTCATTTTTCCCATATCTTAGCACTACTAGTTAGTCATGATCTCATCTAGTTGTTTTATTTTTTGTTGGTTATCTTTCTTTTTAGGATATACCTTCTTTCTTGGTTTTTACTTATATTCGAACTTTACATAACTTCAAAGCTACTGATTTTATGTCTAAATATCTCATAACACCCAATTTACTGCATTAAGTTGTACACTCACTAGCAAATTATATTAATAGTATTCCTTACAATGTTCTTAGGTTACTCGATTCAGGGTCACATTTAACAGAACATGAGGAGGCGAGGCTCTCTAAGAAGTTCGTATGCCAAACCTCAAAATCTACTTTGCATTGATACAACTATTTGTGTGCACCATAGAAAAATATATATGTTTTTTGTAATCTTACATTTTTGATGTCATACATTTACGATATTTCTTGGGGTATTTCGAAACTAAACTTCTAGAGCCAAGGCTAACATTTCTTATATCTTTCTCCTTAGGGCTTGTCTTTTCTGAATCTATGGAACCTAGGCCGGGTTGAACAATCTTATTTAAGTATAAATATCATATATTTTCATTATGGATATGCCTGCATGTTACAAATTCTGGACTTAGCTCGTTGACATGCTATTATTCTCAAGCTCAATCTTAAGTCATATTAAGCACTACTGGTCACAATCAAGTTTAGATTGAAGTTACCTCACCACATATCTCTAAATGTTTCATAACTATGCAAGCTTCAAGACATATCAATATCACTTTAAGAATTTTAGGACCTTAAGCCAACCTATCACAATTGTATCTTATGAGAAATATATTGCTCGCTTCATCCGTTGTCTGTAGCATGCATTCTCTCCATAATGCAAGGATGACTTTCTGAGGTTTGTCATTTTCTTTTCGCTGAAGAGAATGCCTTAGTGTATATTTCACTCTCTTCTATCTCTTGTTCTTTGGTACTCATGACCAGACATATGTATATATAAAGAGCTTGGTATTGTCTTCTACAGTGGTTCGTCTCATGGTAGCAATTTATCTAATCTTTGAAATCACGAGGTCATGCCTTTTGTACTTTTTTAACTTAATAGACCATGCGTGTACTTCATGACATCTATTCATTGGGTTATTATAGGTTCTCATAAAAAATAAAAATAAACTACCCGTTTCTTCTTATCATCTTCATCATCTAGAGGATATTCTTAAGGACGTCTCTCTCATGAAACCCTCAACTACAATATCTCCATCTTCATCCCCAATTCCTCCGAAGCCACCAGATACCAACATGAATCCCATCTCCTTCAACTGCCCAACTTCCCCAGCAACTCTTCCACTACTAGAAAATGATATGAACATTGACACAACTCACCACATGGAAGGAAAAAATACTGTTTCGAAAACATATCTCTCTACTCTAACTTCGACAAATATGACTACTTCAACAACTAACATGGATATGCATCTTCAACATCAGCTGGCCTTTACCGATGAACTAGATGCTCCCATTGACCCAAACATATTTATTCCTCTATCTACAGAGGAAAAGGCAAGAATCTATAAACCATGGCAACATGCAATTATTATAAAGTTATATGGTCGAAGAATTGGCCATGATCTGCTTAGGCAGAAAATATATAACCTATGGAAACCAACGAAAAACTTACCACTGATAGATTTGGGATCTGACTTTTATTTACTTAAATTTCAAAATGAGGAAAACAAGAACCATGATCTACAAGATGAACCCTGGTTCATCTTAAACCATTTTCTATCAGTACGCCAATGGGAGCCAAAGTTCATGGCATCCGACACAAAATGAACCTACTCTGCTATATGGCTGAAATTACCTGAGTTACCCACTGAGTTTTACGATCTAAAAATATTACAACAAGTGGGCAATAAGATTGGAAAAATATTAACACTGGATACATGCACTTCCACAACAACAAGAGGAAGATATGCCCGATTATGTGTACAAGTACCATTAGACCAACCCTTAAAAATACATGTTTTTATTGGCAACTACAAGCAGACCATTTTCTATGAGAGCCTCAATCTGTTATGCACAAAATATGGCAGAATGGGGGCATAATAAATGGTTTTGCACAACTCACACAATGAACAAAGTTCAAAGCCTTCACCTACTATAAATCATAGCAATACAATTACTACTCAAAATATCGCAAATGAATGGAAAAAGTACAATTTCCAAAGAAATCCAGCAGAGGAAATAATGCACTCAAAGGAACTCAACATGCAAACATGGCAGAACTACAAGCACAGTCCACACGCAACTCATATATGCATGACAATGTTTTAAAATTTTTACCTACTGCTAATACTCTTCCTTTCACTAATCTATCCTTGGGACAACCTCTCACTAATTCTAATATCAATAAAAATGAGGTTTTGGTTAATCATTCGTTAACGACTAATAATAAATATAATTTGTTAAATCAATTAGACTATAATGATAATCTACCACCTCTTAAACAACTGCCAATGACAACCACCTATGAATCCACTCCCACTCACATACCCCTACCACAAATGATCCACTCGGTTCCATTAGGTCAAACTTATCATTCCATAGTTACATCAACACATGCACACATACACGTTGCAAAAGCTCACGTGCTAGTAAATAAAAAAAACACAAACATGACCTCTGTATCTAATGTAGGACATGATCTCTCACCCAAATCAAACATAACAAACAAAACATCTTTGACCGACCTAAACAATGAAATTATGTACACTCCAAACCCTACCACAAGCCATGCAAATAGGCAATAATGAGATTTCATGTGCTCTTTCTATACCACTATCAACTACACACAATCCAACTCCATCAATCACACCGCTCCTATCTACCACAAACATAGTTTCCTGTCCACTTCTTAATCCAATCTTAGAAACACTACACTCTAAAAATCTACCAATTCTTACAATTAAATTACAAGATGTTCTCACCACTCTTCAACACATCAGAGTTCCATCACAGCATCAACTCAGGCAAAACACACACCATCGCCACCACATTGTACCACCACCACCACACTTGATAATGGAACCTCATTCCATCATTTACACAGCACAGAGTCCTCCAACCAAACCAACCTCAATCTCATGGCTAGAGATAGGTCTACAAGATCATGCGTTAATAGTCACAATGGAGATTAATCACCAGGAGGTGACACGTTTGATAAACAACCCACGGGATCTAGCCCAAATAGTTGCGGAGGGGATGAGAATAAGGACCAATGCATACATGAGATATTACTGGGCTCTCATGCAAGCACCCCTTATTGCCCCTTACCAACCACTAAACCTCCCAACTCCAACTTGGGATCCAACTCATCTATACCCACATCGAGTACATCTTCCTTTCTATCCAACTCCAACTATAGCAACCGCATGGATACAACCATATTTTCTTCCCCAGCCACAGTTATCACTACTGGAGCACATACTACCACCAACATCACCAACATCACCTGTCCAGTCACCCCCTCATCCTCACAACTCACCAGAACAAGACGACAATTTCCAAGCAGAACTCGAAGCAGCCAGCATCTACAACAGGGAGACAAGGGCAGTGCATGCATGCCTGGATAGGATAGAAATATTTTTCCAGAAAGAACAATACGAAAGAAAAATTTACATACGGTGTCCTTAACAACCGATGAAGGTTTCATTGAGAATCAGGCCCACATCAAATCCAAACGTCAAAAAATATACCATGCTCCTTCTACCAACTTTCAAGATGAGGCCAGGGGAGAGCAGCAACAACTGGAGGAATCCAAGGAGCAGCTTGCTTGAAACAGACAACTATAATATGAATATTCTAATTTGGAATTGCAGAGGATCACAGTCAGCTGACTTCAGAAGGAACTTCCGTTCACTTATTGATTACAATATGCCTGCTATGGTTGTGCTACTGGAAACTCATTGCAAAACTCATCAATATATTAAGGATGATTTAAACTTCACATGACTCATTGAGGTGGCTGCGATAGGGCAATCTGGGGGAATAGCTCTATTATGGCTCTCCAACGTACTTACTATTGAGCCAGTAGCTACTACTGCCCAGGAGGTGCACTGCCACATACAGGTGCGCCCTTTGCCATTTACATTTTTGTTTACAACAGTATATGCTAGCACTGACTTCATAAATAGAAAAGCACTTTGGAAAAAATTAATGACTGTGTATGATAATTATAATGGGCCATGGATTATAGGAGGGGATTTCAATGATATAACTCATGCATGTGATAAATTTGGGGGCTGCCAATAAATATGTCACGTTCAAATAAACTACTTGACTGTTTTAATTATTGTCGTTTGATTGACTTAGGATATAAAGAAAGCCGTTACACTTGGACCAATGGGAGACACAACACAGCTAATATATTAGAACGTATTGATCGTGTAGTTGTAAATTATAGCCGGATAAACAATTTCCCTGATGTACTGGTCACTCATCTTCCACAAACTCACTCAGACCATTGTCCTGTAAAAATTGAACTACATCATAAGACACTTTCTAGGAAAAATTATTTAGATTTAAAACAATCTGGACTTCACACCCAACTTTTCCATCTGTCAAACAAGCCTGGATGGATAATTTAAAATTATTAGTTGCTATTAGTAAGTTCACAAAGATAGTTCAGGATTGGAATAGTTCTACTTTTGGTAATTTATTTAAAAGGAAAAATAAAATATTAGCTCGACTGGGTGGTCTCCAAGCTTCAATACATTATCCTACTAGTATAGTTTTTGCAAAAATTAGAACAAGAACTCATCCTGGAATTTAAGCACATACTAATCCTAGAGGAGGACTTCTGGAAGTTAAAATCCCGCATAAATTGGCTTAATAATGGGGATGTAAATACAAAATATTTCCACTTATCAACTATAAATCGTAGAAGACAAAATAGGATCATTAATATTCAAGATCTAGGGGAAAATTGGATCAATGATCCACATCAAATAAAAGAACACATTACACAATTCTACAATCATTTATTCATGACAACTACAGATACATCTATACCTAACAACACAGTATTTCCCTATAATGTTCTAACTAGTGAAGACAATCAGTGTTTAGTTCAACACTTAAAGGATGAGGAAATCATCAATGCTATATATTCCTTTCAACCTCTGAAAGCACCTGGACCGGATGGTCTTCACCCTTTGTTCTACCAAAAATATTGGAATATTATAAGTGATTCTGTAAAATAGTTCTGTCATCAAGTGTTTAGCGATCTTTGTATTGAACCCTCTATTAACACCACTCTAGTTTATCTCATCCCTAAAAATGATAATGCCTCAATGATCTCTCAATATAGACCTATCAGTCTGTGTAACACTATTTACAAAGTGGTAACAAAAATACTAGTAAATAGAAGAAAACCATGACTTGAGTGTATAATTCATCCTACTTAGTCTAGCTTCATGAAAAATAGGAGATCGGCTGATAATGCATTAATTGTGCAAGAAATATTACATAGTTTTCAGAAGAGGAAAGGACATCAACTGAATATGCTTCTAAAACTAGACCTTGAAAAGGCATTCGACAAGTTAGAATGGTCCTTCATTCGTGACACTCTATTCTCCTTAAATTTCCCTAAAAATATCATCAAGCTTATCATGTCCTGCGTTATGATAACCAGTACTTCCATTTTAATTAACGGAAGCCCATCAGACTATTTTACCCCTATAAGAGGTATTAGGCAGGGTGACCCTCTTCCACCCTATTTGTTTATTCTTTGCCAAGAAATGCTATCACGCCGTATCAATACTGCTGTCGATTACAGACAATGGATACCACTCACAATGTCAAATAATGGACCACAAATATCTCATCGGTTCTTTGCAGATGATATCACCATCACTTCTCAAATAATACCAAATACATGTGAGGCAATTATTAATACACTTAAGGAGGTTACGTACCAATCTGGTCAGACCATGAATTTTACCAAATCAAAAATATACTTCTCTAGTAACTGTGAGCAATCTATTAGACAAGTAATAGAAAAACATTTTCAAATAAAGGAGGGGAATAGTTTTGGTAACTACCTGGGTTTTCCTATTTTTACAAAGAGACCTTGCAAAAGAGACTTTCAATTTCTACTGGATAATTTTAAAAACAAACTACAAGACTGGAAAACAGCTTTTCTATCAAGGGCAGGTAGAATAACTCTTATAAAATCGACTCTAAACCATCTTCCTAATCACTTAATGCAGTATATCAAAATCCCTGAATACATAATAACTTATCTAAATAGGTATCAACGCAATTTCCTTTGGGGTACTACACCACAAAAAAAAAAGTTTCACCTAGTCAAATGGTCACAGGTTACACAACCTACCCAACAAGGAGGCTTGAGTATCCAAAACCTAAGTGTTAAAAATAAATCACTACATGCTGAATTAGCATGGAGATTATTCCAAAATCCCCATCTATGGTGGGCACAAATACTCTTACATGCAAACATAAGGCCTCAAAAATCTAACACACTAAAAGGTTCGACTACATGGAAGCACATTACTAGAGCCTGGTCCTATTGCCAATTAGATGTTAAGTGGAACCTCTCTACGGGGCAACATGTTAATTTTTGGAATGACCCCTGGATCACCCATAATAAAATAATGCGTAGCTATATCCAGGGACCATTTTCAAATTATGAGGACAAAAAAGTAGTCGCTAGTTACTACCATGACAATGTTTGGCATCTAGGTAATTTACCTTTTCATTTGCCACCTACTTTGTCTTCTCAAATTACCAACATCTATATGCCTTCTACACCACAAATTCTGGACCAGATTTACTGGGGGCTCAATGAAAATGGCTTATTTACCACTAAATCAATATACAATGCTTTAGTTTCAGATTCTCAAACGGATATGCCGCATACACACTCCTATGGATGGATGTGGAAACTGAACATTCCACCAAAATTAAAATTTTTCCTATGGTTAGTCACTCATATTAGACTGCCAACAACTTCTTATTTGTCACAGTTAGGAATAATACCATCAAATGTATGCAAGCAATGCAATAATGAAGCTGAAACAATACAACATTTATTTTTCAATTGCCCAAACATAACCCCGTTATGGAATAATCTTGGGATACCTATGACTACTTTTATTCCTTATACACAAAATCATCACAACATTAGCTGGTTACATCAACTCATACACAAAATTTCACCCTATACTCCTTACAATGTACCAACTACAATATTAATTCCTTTTACTTTGTGGCATATTTGGGTGGCCAGAAATAAGCGTCTTTTTGATAGTCAAATATATTACTTAAATATCTCTCATATTATAAACAATGTAGCTGAATTTTACTTCTTGACGAATCCCACCAAAAAAAATTCTCCTTCGGCACCTTGTTACATAAAATGGCACCTACCTGCTCAATCTTTTATTAATTTATATATTGATGGGTCGTGTTCCCCGGGGAAGGAAAAATATGGCATTGGAGGTATTTTCCGAAACAGTCAAGGACAGTGGATATTAGGTTTTGCAGGAACAGTACAAGAGAGTACGCCAACTCAGACTGAACTGCTTGCACTACTCATGGGTCTCAAAATTGCTATACAACAACATCCCACACCGCTCATCATTGAGACGGATGCTCGTACAATAATAGATATGTTCGATTCTCCATTTATGAAGTATGCTAATATTATAAACGATTGCAGGTGCTTGCTCCAACAGTTGGATAGTCCATCCCTGTAACATGTCTACAGTGAGCAAAACTATGTAGCAGATAAATTAGCATCATATGGAGCCATAGAGCTGAAGGAATGATGCATATTTTTTGGACAACCACCATTTTTTGTCAACAACTTTTTTGAACAGGATCAGCAAGGAATATATCAACGAAGGCTTATTAGGGATAGTACTAGGTTGACTGAACGTTTGCTCTCTGAGACAGCTAATGTGTGTAATAGTAGTACTTATGTTCAGGACTCCCATTTGAGAAAGTTTTGTAATCTGATGCCTCTAGTGCATCGGCTAACTATGTGTGTTGACTTACTTTAAGTTTATATAAGACGTTTATCTTTCCAACCAAAAAAAATCTAGAGGATATTCTTTAACTAGGGATGGTAAATGGAATGGGGCAAGGCAGGACGGGGTAGGCAAAAACCAAATGGGACAGAGGAGGGGAGCAGCAAAATGGGATCGAGCAGGATAGGTCAGGGCAAAACTTTATTTTTGAAAAATTTAAATGAGGCAGGGCAGGGTAGGGCAGGGCAGGTAGCATGCAAAATTTTTATCCAAAGTTAAGGTTTCCTCTTAGAGAAAAAAAAGATTTAAAGGTTGTTTCCATGAGTTCCCAGATGGGTCTTTCATCGTAAGCTCCCAAATGGGTCTTGCGTCAGTATATTTGAATTGGATATATCACTTATACATTGAGAATTTCTTCTAAGCAATTAAAATATTTGAATCAAATAAAGTTGTAAAGTTTATAGAGGATGTTTTAGTAACCCAAAATATTTTTTATTCCTCCTATTACAGAATTATTTTAATATCAATAAATTTTACTAGTCATAAGCATCTTTAATATATTGCTGAGCAAATTATTGGGGCAGCTATATATTGTTTTTGCCAAAGCTAGCAGTAACAAATGCTTGATGCCATTTCGATGAAAGTGAAAATTACACAAGTGAAAAAGAGGTTGGACATTAATATTAAATAGTAAAAATAAAATAAATATTTAGTTTTGGCAACAAAAATAAAAATATGTAAATGAAGAGTTAAATCGGGTAGGGCAGGACAAAGCTAAATGGGGCGGGGCAGAACATGATCTACATGGAGCAAAGAGCTAAATAGGGCAACAAATTTTAGTAGGGGAAGACTTAACCCGTCCCGCCCTGCCCTGTCCCATGCCATCCCTATCTTTTACCGGAGCCACAAAGTACTCATTACAACTATCATAAGGTACAATTCTTATTGACCAATGTACGTAACTTATTGGCTTTTTTAAATAACTTATTAGCCTCGTTGTTTTGACCAAAGTGAGATCTCATTTTACGGATGCAGATCTTGTTGTCTTTCTTACGCCTAATCTCTTCACGCTAACAATGGCCTATACCCCGACTGACCTTCTTGGTATTTAATTAAATCTGAACATAGCGAGTATAAGCTTTTATCGTGTCCCTATTAACCTTAGTAACACCAACTCCTTGTGAGTCCCATGACAACTCTAACATTATTGGAGACACCATCACCTCATCTTTTCAGTACAAAGTCATTGACATATTTATGATAGCTCTGATTTGTTATAACCCTGAATAAAATAATCTTAGTCTTATCTCATTTCCCCTTTTGGGATACACTTTTCTTGCTCAGTTCTCGACTTAGACTTCATTCTCTCGTAAAGGCAATTTCACCATAAACCACCTCACTTGTAGATGGCAAAGTCTTGATAGCTTTTCTCCTTAAAGTCTATAATCGCATCAGTATGTTAATCATTTTATTGATCGATGGAAATAGGAGCTTGATTCTCACTTTAAGCTTTAACGCACGATCTAGAGTAAGAAAGAATGGAAAACTTTACTTAAATGTATGTAGTCCCTCATTTATATAAGTGGGGCTCTCATAACGATAAACAAAACTTTATTAATAGATCCCTAGAACTCTCTAAACCTGCTTCTCTGATATAATCTGTCATAGCCTAGTTCGTTTGTGATATTGTCTGCTCTGGGCCTATTTCCTTATGAGTTTCAAACGCATTACTAGGATCTAAGGCTTGTTAACTTATATATCCAATATTCCTCTTATATTTTATCGATGTAGGACTCTATATAGAGTATGGGGTGTTAGACAGAGTCCAAGAATGGAAAAACACTAGAGGCATGTCGGGTATATAAGTTAACAAGACTTAGACCCTAGTGACGTATTTTAAATCCGTGAGGACCTAGGCCTAGAGCGAAAAATATCACTAACAGGTTGGGCTGTTACAGATGGTATCAGGGCCACTCTTGTGTCAGCCTTGCCGATGGTGGATCAGAGTTCAACCGAGTTTAGGCAAATCTCAATAAGCGAGGCAAACCTCAGTGTTGAGTCTATGCGAATCCCATGCAGTAGTAAAAACCTCAACGAGGACGCTAAGTCCATAAGAGGGGTATTTGTAATACCCTGGATTTTAGATAGAGTCCCACATTGGCAAAACACAAGAGGGATATTGAGTATATAAGTTAACAAGTCTTAGATCCTAGTGATGCGTTTTAAACCCGTAAGACCCTAGGCGTAGAGTGGACAATATCACTAACGGGTTGGACTATTACGAATTGATTTTAAAAAGGAATTGTAGTGTTCCTTAACGGAAATTAGGATAAAGATAAAAGAAAAAGATCGATTCATAGAAAACTCTCTTAATGGCCTAGAATTCTAGAACCCATTTTGGGGAACTGCAAAAGTTCAAAAAATTCCATAATGGGCTTGTCATTCGTCATATTGGAGTAGAAACTTTATGATTCTCAATTAATTTTGGGTAAGTTTTACGAGTTGTATTTAAAAAATTTAACGTGTCAGAATGATCTATCAAAAAATGATTGACTAAGTTGGGCTCAACCTAAATAGATCCATGGAAAAAATAATATCTTGCCCAACCCATTAAAACATGGGTGATTGGCAGCTTACTCGGGCATGGGACTGATTTTGATAATCCTAATATTTAGTATATTCTTCAGAAACACAAGCATTAAGGGAATTCTCTGGACTTTTTTTGGGGAATTCATATCGAGGTTTCAAGTTTTAAGCACTTGAATGTTCATGCGATGGGTATGAGTCACAATAGGGTGAAAATTAAAACAATAAAATGCAGAGTTGAAGTGGTCTAAAATGATTGTCGTCTAAAGTTGAATGCAATTTCCAAAGGTTGATATTTATTATTGTATGCATGTTGGTTAAGTAGTTTAGTTGAGTTGACTTAGCAGTCAGTTGAGAGGTCAAAGTTAGTTTTAACGGTTGGATACAACTATGATATAACGACCCGATTGGTCGTTTTGAGCCCCAATGCATCGTTCGGTGGTTTGAGGCCTTGAATAGCTTCACTTCATCTATTAGGACTTGTACGTGTGGTCGGAATGGAATTTCGGAAAGTTCAGAGTTGATTCGGATGGAAATTCTAAATTTTGAAGTTCAAGTTGGAAGAGTTGACCGAGGTTTGACTTATGAGTAAACGACCTCGAAATCAGGATTTGAAGATTCTAATAAAAGGTTCGTACAATGATTTCGGACTGGGGTGTATGTTCGGTTGAGTATCGGGTGGTCCGAAAGCATTTCGGTGTTTATCGTAGAAAGTTGGCATTTTGAAAGTTTAAGAATTTCTTGTGTTTAGTTTGAAGTAGACTTTGGTGTTATCTATGTTCGTTTGGGATTCCGAACCTTGGAATATGTTCGTATTATGATTATGACTTGTACACAAAGTTTGGCGTCATTTCGGAATGTTTTGATATGATTTGGACGCATTCATCAAAATTTGGAAGTTTTAAAGTTTGGATAAGGATTTGGATCGTCGATTCATATTTTTGATGTTGTTTGGTGTGATTTGAGGCCTCGATCAGGTTCGTGTCATGTTTTGGGACTGGTTGGTGTGATTGGACAGGGTCGTGGGGGCCTCAGATGTATTTCAGATTTGTTGGCTACCGATTTTTGTGCTTCGTATTCGCAACTGTGGCCTCACGTTCGCATAAGGTAAGAAGGAAAAGCTATGCATTCAAGATGTCAGCTTCGCGTTCACGATGAAGAAAGCTGGCCTGGGGGATTTCTTTAGCCTTTGCATTTGCGGATTGGGCAGCGCGTTCGCTATGGTTCACCTAGTAAAGTATCGTGTTCGCGAGCTATGACTCGCACTTGCGAAGGGTAGTTTGCTGGAGCTGGTAGTGCTACGCAAACGCGGGGGACTTGCCGCATTCGCAAAGACGGTCAAATTGGGCAGTGTGGTTTTAAAAACAGGGGGTTGGCTCATTTTACTTCATTTCTTCGATGGGAGCCGACTTTGGAATGATTTTGGAGCGACATTTTCATCGTAATACATGAGGTAAGTGATTTTTATTAGTTATGAGTTAAATATACGAATTTACGCTTGTAAATTCATGAAATTTGGTAGAAATTATGAATATTTTGAAATAAACCTAGAAATGGTATTTTGGGATTTTTAGCACGAAATTGGACATGGAATGAGGAATAATTTATATATTTGAGTTTGTGGTGTTATGGGTAAAGTTTATCTTCGAAAATATTCGAAAACTGAGCAGTGGGCCTGATGGTTGATTTTTTTGACTTTTTAAGAGAAGTTAGGAATTGTTATAGATTAATTAATTATAAGTATTAGACTCTATTCTTACTGGTTTGCACGTTGGTTGAGTAGTTTCGGATCGTTTGGCTTTGAGTTGAGGAGTTAGAGAGGCATTAGAGCCGGTTATGGAACTTCGGAGCAAGGTAAATCTCATGTCTAATCTTGTGAGGGGAAAATTACCCCGTAGGTGTTTCTTGTTATGTTCTACATGTTGTGGGAGCTGCGTACGTGTGAGGTGACGAGCGTCTATGCACATGCTAGAATTTCTGATTATGTTCGGGTAGACTAGGATTCACGGCATGCTTTAATTGTACTATTTGAGTTACCCTTGACTATTTAATTCATTTATTTCATGTTATGCCTTGGGACTAGGCTTGCGTAAAGTGATAGATTCGCTATTGTAGGGATTTGACGAGCTACTTGATTTAGCCGCGGAATAATTGTGTTCCCCTTATGAATTTCTCCCGCATTGTGCATTTTCATCGAAAAGCTTTCTTAAATTTCATAACTCACGCGTTTATTTGTGGGTGAGGTCAAGGACCGTTAAAACTTTATATTTTTATGGGATCGGGCTGTTCTCCTCGGCAGTGTCATATTCTTATGTGATCGGTTCATTCGCCTTGGCAGTATCATATTCTTATGGGATCGGGCTGTTCGCCTCGACAGTATTACATTCTTATGGGATCGGGCCGTTCGCTTCGGCAATATCATATTCTTATGGTATTGGGCCGTTCTCCTCAGCAATATCATATTCTTATGGTATCAGAATGTTCGCCTCAGCAGTACCACATTCTTATGGGATCGGGATGTTTGCCTAGGCATTTCTATAAAATACTCTTATGGGATCGGGTCATTCGCTTCGGCAGATTAATGAAATAGTCTTATGGGATCGGGCCGTTCGTCTCGGCATCATTATGCATAATATTTTACAAGAAGTCATCGTATCCATGGATTTTCCTGATTTGAGTTGTGATGACCTATCTGGTGGGACCATTTTACACACACACACACACACACACACACACACACACACATATATATATATATATATATATATACACACACACATACACACACACTCCAATTGAGGAGGTAACCAATAGTTGAGAGATGTGTTTACTATTCAGAGGAGGGTTGTACATCGTATTTATATTTGTTTCATCCGTTTATTTACTCAGCCTCATGTTTGTTTACTTCTTACTGTACATTATTTACTGGACCACTATTAAGCGTTGATGTCGACCATCTTCGCTACTTCTCCAGGGTTAAGCTAGATACTTACTGGGTGCGCGTTGATTTATGTACTCATGCTACACCTTTGCACTTATTCTGCAGGTATATATATTTCTAGAGGTCTTTCGGGCCAAAGGCGCAATGATTGCGGGGACTTATTGTGAGCTGCATCCCATGCCATGATCTGTAGCATAATTAGTCTCCATCTGAATTATTTATATTTTTCTGTCTAAGTTGTGTTCTAGACATATATTGTATTATTATTATCCTTCTTAGTAGATGCTCATGCACTTGTGATATCGGGTTTTGGGATATGTTAGTTGATGCTATGGATTTGTATATTATTATCACCTTTCACTTATTTTATAAGCTAGTAATTGTGTACGTACCAATGGAATTAAAGGTGTAAATTTCCTTTATTAATAAAATGTATGATTCGAAAGTAATAAAACAAACAATTAAGTTGATAATTCACCGCTGGTTTGCCTGACGGCGATGTTAGATGACATCACGACCTATAGTAGATTTTGGGTCGTGACAAGTTGATATCAGAGCGTTCGGTTCTCTTAGGTCTCTCGAGTCATGGGCAAGTCTAGTTGAGTCTTGGGGATTGGTACAGAGATGTTTGTACTTATCTTTGAGAGGCTACAGGGCTGTTAGGAGCACTTTTGTCACGACCCAGATTTTCCACTCTCGGAAGTCGTGATGGCGCCTACTCGTGAAAACTAGGCAAGCCAACTATTAAGGTTTTAACCTATTAGCAATCAAACCAAATAGATATAAACAATAACTATTGCTAAACGAATGAAAAGCGCGCAAGAGTTATAACAAATCCAAATAATCCAATACATGTCAACCCATGAATTTGGTGTCACAATTTCACGAACATCTATGAATTTCTACAAATACTGGTCTAGAAAGAAACGTACAATTGTTCTCGAATTGAAAAAAGACAGCAGAAAGCTAAAATAGGGAAGGAAACTTCAGGCTCTGCGGATGCCAGTAGATCTACCTTGGTCTCCCTAGACTGATGGCAACTACCTTAGCTACTCACCGGGTCCGATATCAAAATCTGTATAATAGAGTACAAAGTATAGTATCAGTATAACTGACCCCATGTACTAAGTAAGTGTCGAGCCTAACCTCGATGAAGTAGTGATGAGGCTAGGATACTACAACCATATAAACCTGTACATTTATATCATATACGAACAGAACAGTAATAGCGGGAAAAATAGATAAATATGGGAAAGGGACATGCTGCGGGGAATATCAAGTGCTAACAACAAACCAACAGAGAAGCAAAAAGAACACCATAATTAAATCAAAAGAAATAAGGAAAACAGTAACACATGCACAACACCACCCTTCATGCTTTTACTCTCGTTCTTACCATATGAAACAACAGAAACGACATGACATCGCCCTTCGTGCATTAACACTCACAATATCGGCACGACATTACCCTTCGTGCATTAACACTCATTCATAGTATCATGCACAGATCTCCCTTCGTGCTTTACACTCTTCCTTACCCAAACAATAGAAACAATACGTCCCGACAAGGGAATCAACAATATCAACAATAACCTCCCGACAAGGGATCCAGCTATAACCAATATCATTTTGAACAATTACTTTACAAAATGAAGCTCAACTTGAGCCAATACTAAAAAATAGTCAATTACCAAGAAACTTTGATAAGCTTTGTTCAACATTGATAATCATCAATTAGAGCATGAACGATACATAATAGAGTCGCAACAATCATGATATAAGACTCAGGAATGCTTGACACCAACGTATAGATACTCGTCACCACACCTATACATCGTACTCAATAGTAACACATAGCAAATAAGACCACAACTCATATTTCCTCAAGCTAAGGTTAGGCTAAACACTTACCTCAATTCCGCGGACAAGATTAAGCCTCAATTATCGCTTTACCTGTCGGTTCCACTTCCAATCCGCTTGTATCTAGTCATAATTTACTTAATAATATTAATAAATGCTAAATAAACCAATTCTAATGCATGAAAATAGATTTTCCATTGTTTCCCCAAAAAGTAAAAAATCGACCCCCGGCCCGCTTGGGCAAAGCTCGAAGTTCGAACCAAAACCCGATTACCTATTCTCTCACGAACTCAAATATGCAATTAGTTTTGAAATCCGTCCTCAAATTGAGGTCCAAATCCCCAAAATTTGAAAATCCTAATTTTTACCCAACACAACCAATTTTCTATGAAAAACCTTAGATTTTGAAGCGAAATTATGCAAAAAGATGGATTAGATTGAAGAATATGAGTTAGAAATCACTTACTTATGATTTGGAGAAATTTGAGCATTTGAAAAATTGTCTAAGGATGTTTAGGGTTTGAGAAAGTTGTAAAATGATGAAGAATCCCGTCAAAATCCCACTTAACAGTTCGCAGATGCCGCAATTGTGACTGGAGCTTCGTATTTGTGAAGCTCGCAATTGAAAGAATGGAATCGCAAATGCAAACCTTCGCAATCTCTGCTGCCTTTGCATTTGCGAGGATTATGTCGCATTTGCGACTCCTAGCATGCCTGGAAAGCCTTCTCGCAATTTGCGAGAAGTGCTGGCCCTGAGTCCTTCCCATTTGGGAAGCAAAAGCTTGCATTTGCGGTCACTGCTTACAACGCAATTACGATGTCTGATCTCGAAATTGCGAGATCAGAGGCCTTTTATACAACTGCAACATACCAGCAATCTCCGTAAGTCCAAATTCACTCCGTAGCCTATCCAAAACTCACCCGAACTCTCAGGGCTCCAAACCAAACATGCACACAAGTTTAAAGATATCAAACAGACTTGTTCGTGCGATCAAATCATCAAAATAACATCAACAACTACGAATTTAACCTCAAATTCATGAAATTCTTTAAAAATATTGAAATTTCTATTTTCTCAACTAAAGGTACAATTCATACCAAATCAACTCCGATTCTTAACAAATTTCACAAGTTCGACTTAATTATTATTTTAAACATGTACCGCGCTCTGAAACTAAGATACGAGCCCGATACCATCAAGAACACACATCATTTTACTTCTAAAAGTCTTTATATTTTCTAGCAAATAATTTTCTTTAAAATTGTTTTTCTTGGGATCGGGACCTCAGAATTCGATTCCGGGTATACGCCAAGTCCCATATTTTACTATGGACCCTATGGGGCCGTCAGATTATGGGTCCGGGTCCGTTTACCAAGAATGTTGACCAAAGTCAACTTTAATTAATTTTAAAGGCCAAATTCATTATCTTTCTTAAATTTCACATAAAATCTTTCTGGAAACACGCTCGGACTGTACACACAAATCGAAGTAAGACAAAAAGAGGCTTTCAAGTCCCTGGGATGCAGATTTGACTTCTAAAATAAGAGATGACCTTTAGAATCATCACAACTTCCCTTCTTGATTTCTCGTCATGCGATTTGATCCCTTTGAGGCTTATACCTTGTTTCCTTTCTATTCATTCTTATACGATGGGAGTGCTGGAAATTAGTTCGGCATTGAGGAGTTGTAATTGTAGGATATTTTTCCCTGCGTATTCGAGTGCACTATTTTCTTCACTGTATGGAGTGGTATTATGTCATTTCAGCCAAATATTTGTGTTGCCTATGTAGAGAATTGATACATCCAAATTTGGATGGATTCTTGTTAACATTGTGGTGTCACTGTTCTTGATTGAATTGCATTGAGGCTCATCGTCATGTTGGTCTTCATTTGTTCGCCTCTAGGCACAATGCCGTAGAATTGGATCTAAGAAGAAGTTATTAGATATGGTTGTGTGTTTCGACTTCAGGATTAAATCGGCGTTTCCAGTATTAATGGTTCGAGGGATATGATCTGTGAGGTGGTTTCTATGCCTAGGAATTTTGGATGTGGCGAGAAGGGTTTAATAACATATTATTGGAGCTTCAGGGTGATACTAATGTGTGAAGGGATTCTTATAGATGGAGGATAAGTGTGAACCCGAGAAGGTTAGTTGATTTCATGATGGATGCAACTATAGCAATGAGTTTAGAATGGGGGAATAGGTCAAGATGAGGATACACATGTGGGCTATCTCTTGTGAGAAGGCTGGCGCTTACGGGATCCTGATGAGGTTCCTATGAAGAGTTCTACTTTCTACCCAATAAGGGATGAATGTACTGCTTGAAGAAGATGGAATGACGGTTAGGAGTTTGAGTGTATGATTATGGCGGATAATTCGGGATGTGTTATGATTAGTCCAATAAGAACTTATGAGAAATTTGGCTGAGCAATAATGTGCGGTCATGGCAACTAGGAAGAAGTGTTCGTTGTGGGGTTTGGATCTATGTGATTGTAGTGTAAACCTAAGTGAGGGAGCCCACCATATATATGTGATTCACGTGGCAGTGTGCCAATATAGTTTTGGGTTATCGATACATATGTGGATCAGTCGTGACCAAGAGGATGAGAAATTTCGGGTTATTGATTCATGTTCAGGTGCTGAGGATGGCTCATAAGCTGTGCTTCGACAACTCTCAATAACGGTCTTAGTGGATTCAAGATTTAAGGGGTGGTGCTTAAGGATTTTTTGGGTTCGTTATGTGGTGGAAGACTGGGTTTTGCAGCAGAGTGTGAAGGGTACTTGGAGTATACTATGTTATTATCGAGTTTGCAGTGCAATGTAAGAGGACTGGGACAAACAACTTCCAATTCGTAGAAGATCTAATAAGCTCAGTGTATTAGTTAGACATACTATTGAGTGCATGAAGAGGGTATAAAATGGCTTGTGGATGTTGAGACGACGTGGTCTTTGGATTTGGGTCACTTAGGATGAGTGTTGTTTGAGGTATGTTATGTATTTTAAGGGAGCTATTTTTATTTCGAAGGCAAGTCAAGAGTAAATTGGAAGAAGTTGGGTTAGTTAGTGATGAGTTGAATCAACATGGTTATGGAAATGATAAGTTCCTTCGGCATGTTAGCTATACAAATAATCTGTGGTTGTACGTTCGGGCTTGACACTCACCGTAATTTGATTGATTTGGAGGTACTTGATTATGATAGTTTGTTATACATAGACAGATCTCGGAAGAGTTATGGCGGTTCAGACCTTGACTTGAGTTTTGTATTTTCTGTGGTTATGGGAATTCAGCTGCGTGTTGCAATTGTTCCTCTGAAATGTGCTGAGTGAAAGAGGTTCTATATGATGAAGTGTTTATTCTATTGGTGGTTTAAGAGTTATGATGAAGTTCTTGTACTCTCACGTAGCGGCATGCTCAGTGCAGTGAGCGGTAGGGGAAATTGGAAGTTGAGGATCAAGGTTACGGTTCAGTGTTGATAAGAATGTCACGAGCTCGAAGGGGCAGGGATCTAATATTTCAGATGTTCAGAGTATGCTGACATTATTTTCGGGAAGTTTCAGGATGGTCTGTTTGTGGAAGAAGTGTTGGGTATTGAAATGCTGATGCTTGTCTAGCACAATGGAAATAGCATAGTCGACGACCATTAATGTTTAGATTTTACTACCTGGTGCGAAAGGTTGTGGGGGTATAACCTACAAAAAGATTATGTAGGTGTGAAGTGCTAGTCATTCGATGGTTAGATATTTCAATCAGGTATGTATATTTTTGATATCGTCGCTAATGGGAGAGGTTATGATTGGGAGGCGCTCGATTCCTTTAGTTGTGGATTATGTGAGTTTGTTCCAGATTTGAAAGTTGTTCTTATGTAAACTATGATTCTTATACAATTTGCAAAAAGTCAACAAAGGTCAACTCCCCGGGCTCGCACCTTGGAACTTGACCAAATTTACAAAAACCGAATACCCATTCTACTACGAGTTCACCCATACAAAAATTATCTAATTCTGATACCATTTGGTCATTCTAATCATCATTTTACATTTTTGAAAGATTTCACAATTTTCCCCAAATTTTTCCTTAAATTCTCATGAATTTGATGTTAAATCTAAGATATAATCACAAAATATAGTTGGAAATGAATTAAAGATACTTAACCAATGATTTGGAGAAGTTTGGATCTTTGAAAAATCGCCTATGGAGGTTTAGGGTTTGAGAAAATTGAAAAATGGGTGGAAATCCCATAAAAAACCTCACTTAACAGGTCTCAGATGTCACATTTACGACCCTGGTTCGCAATTACGAACCCTTGCAAATTAAAAACAAAGCAGGGCTGGCAAAAGTTGCATTTGCTACCAAAATTTTGCATTTGTGAACTGGGCATCGCAAATGCGATGAAAAAGATCACATTTGCGAACACACAAGAAACCAGTAATTTTCCCGACACGAAAATGAGCATAACTTCCTCATACGATGTCCAAATTTGATTATTATTTTTCCTATGGCATCGTAATTTCGATACGGATCTAATGGTTGGAAAAAAACTGAATTTGGATCGCATTTGCTCAAGGTGCTATCATTTTTGCTTGGAGAAATGACGATGAAGCATCCAAAAACAAGCGCAACATAGCCTAAACCTATCTGAAACTCACCCAAGCCCTCGGATCTCCAAACCAAACATGCACATAAGTCTAACAACATCATACAGACTTATTTCATGAAATCAAATCATCAAAATAATATCAAAAACTATGAATTTAACCTCAAAACTCATGATTTTCTAACTTTTAAACCGGACGTCCAAATCACGACAAATCAATTCCGATTCTCACCAAATTTCACAAATAGGACTTAAATATCATAACAAACTTGTTCCAGGATCTAGAACGAAAATACGGGCCCGATACTAACGAGTTCAATATTAATTTATTTATTTATTTCCTTTAAAAACCAGCACAATTCTTCAAAAATTATTTTCTAAGGCTAGGGACCTCGGAATTCAATTCCAAGCATACCCCCCAAGTTTCATATTTTACCACGGACCTCCCCGGATTGTCAGAACACAAATCCGGATCCGTTTACCAAAAGTCAACTAAAACTAAATTTTAACTCTATAAATTACTATATTTTTTATATTTGCACATAAAAGCTTTCCGATTTCACATTCGGACTGCGCACGCCAAGTCGATACACATAATATTAAGCTACTCGAGATCTCGAACTGCCGAACCGGACGTAATTGCTTAAAACGACTAGTTGAGTCATTATAGGGGCTTAAGTGGACTTCACAGAAGCAAAGATTTCTCCGTAAAAGCGGAATCGCAGGTGTGACCCCTGACTCCGCATATATGTAAAGTCTGGATAAAGGTATAAATCTGAGGTTTTTGAGGTTTTTCTCATTTTTGGACTTTGCCAGCTCGGTTGGAGACAATTTTGGAGAGGGCTTTTACTAGAGGTAAGAAATTTTTGGTCCTTTTTTCTATTAATATTTAGTACACATTCAATTCTCCACCTAAATTATGTGTTTTTAAGGTGGAATTTGGAGTATTTTGGGCTAGGGATGGGAAAGTAAGATTTGGAGATTTGAGTGATGATTTGATGTCGGAATTGGGTAATTTTGGTACGGTTGGAATCGTTATTGAATGAGTGTTTGGATTTTGTAAATTTTGTTTGATTCCGAGACATGGTCCGGGGATTAACTTTGGGTTGGATTTTTGACTTTTGTTAAAGAACCTAGATTTATCATATGGAATTGATTCCTATAGCTTGTGTTGATTGTATTAATTTTTTGTGGTCAGATTCAAGTCGTTCGGAGGCTTATTCATGAGGCAAGGGCTTATTGGAGTAGAGATTTGCACGGTTTAAGGTAAATAACACTTCTAAACATTGTTCTGAGGGTATGAATCCCTGGAATACGTGTTATGGGGTTGGTGTTGAGGTAACACATATGCAAGGTGACGGGCCCGTGGGCGTGAACCATAGTAAATGTGACTTGGTTGATTCCGTGGAACTATGTAGTCATCTAATCTTCTTATTATTCATGTATTCTCCATGTTTTAGAGAAGTTGAGTTGTGATTCATGTTAGAAATCATGTTTAAGGTATATGTTGGTACTGTTGAGACCCACGAAGGTCGTTCTGTTGTTGAATTATTTGCTTAATTTTCAATTTGTACTCAGTCAAATCTATCATTTGCGTATCATATCTTATTATCAGTGAGTATTTATTATTACATCATGTTATCGTTGTTTGGGCTAATTGTCATGAGATCTATGAGCCCGAGAGACAGGAGAAACTAATGACTGAGTGAGGCCAAGGGCCTGATTGTGAGTGATATTTATGGGATCGGTCTGCACGTTGCCGCAGGCTTTGTTGATTCATGCCATGATTGGCTTATATTAGCGCTTGGGCAGGATCTGCCTCTCTAGATTCTAACATACCAACAATGAGCGCAGGTACCTACTGAGTGCGAGTGCCGAGTGATTGGGAGTATTGAGTGATTGAGCATGCTGTGAGGTTGAATACTCCGAGAGTATGTATATACTTTATCAGTGTGTTGCATTATAGTTGACATACATACTTGAGATATATATATCAAGATTTGGCATACCTCATATTAGTCATACTTGGCATACTTTATCATTGTTGAGCTCAAACTATTAAATACTTGAAAGCATGTCTACATTTCTGAACTGTCTACTAATCAATTTTGAGGCTTTCTCTAGACTATTATTGTTATTTTCCTATCATATATGCGTTGTTATTATATGAATTTAGATTGCATCTTTCTGAGCTCGTTACTGCTTTCAGCCCAAGATTAATCTTGTTACTTAATGAGACCCTTAATGAGTACTTTGGGTCGGTTGTACTCACACTACACCCTGTACTTTATGTGCATATCCTGGTACTTCTGGGCACGGTGGTTTCTAGATTTGGAGCTTCATCTATTCGGAGACTATTGAGGTAGTTGCCTTGGCATCCGCAAACCTCGACTCTCTTTCTTTTTAGTTTATTAGCAGTGTTCTATCTTTTTAGATGGTTGTTTCAGCATTCAAAGTTTATTGTCATTTAGATGCTCATGTACCCAATGACACCCAAATTTTGGGAATTTTGTATTGAGTCGTGGTATTTTCTTATGGGTTGTTTATGAGATTTTAACTGGTAAGCTTATTTTATTATGTTTGAAATTTAAAAATGCGCGGTTATTTGTGGTTGTCGGTTTGCCTAGTATTGTGATAGGTACCATCAAGACATGTGAGATTTTGGGTCGTGACAATAATAATCTTCACAACATAATTCGGCAACCAATTATTGACTACAACAATCTTACTAAATTCAATTTACAGTCAAAACTTTTATTTTAATAATAATATCAAATAATCTCCATTAAACTACAACATTCAATAAAAACATACCAACTCAATAGAACTAAAACAAGTCAATACTAATATATAAAAGCAACAATTGTAGCATAATATAGTTCAAGAAAGAATTAGCAATACAAATATCATTCGATGACTCTTTTGTACTACATCTCCTCCACTACTTCAAGAGCCTTCGTCTTTTGTACAGGCAGGATGATCATGTGGAGAACGATATTTATCATCTGAATCACGCTATCAAGGCAATGAAAAGCTCCGGTAGCAAGGAAAGCTCTCAATTAGGCCTGAAAATCATCAAACTATTCATCTTGTCATGATTTTAAAATCCCTCCAAATGTCGTGATAGTGCCTAACCCGCTTTCTAGGCTAGCCAACACTCAACAACAATATTATGATTCAATTATTAAACCTTTAGTTGATTCATGATATAAATAACAAGGCCGAACAAAGCTCAAATATCAACATAAAAACTACATGAGTCTCATAAAGCATCTAAACATGATCACAACTATCTCACAAACTCTCCCAAAATAGGTGTCAGAACATCTTATGAGCAGCTAACAAGAGTAAACAATCTCAATTAAATAACAATATCTGTCCGGAAATGACAATATATAGACATATGTAAACGAGTAGGAAAAGGGGGCTCGATCGGATCAAGTAAGCAGCTTACTACGAAGTCTCGTAAGATGCTCTTACTCAACTCAATGGGTACAACTAACACCAGCCTCAGAGCTTGCACAAAAATATACAAAAGTATAATATGAATACATAACCATGATACTCTATAAATATCAAGTCTAGCCTCGAAGAAGTAGAAACGAAGGGCCGACACTAACATCCACTAAAAACTCAATAAGCATATGAAAACATAATTAGAACATGGAGTAAAGCATGATATCATCAATCAAGTCCACTAGTAGAACAATCTAAAATTTTGATATGCTTTTCAGATAAGAGATATAATATAATATCGATTGTCATAATTCTTTTCATAATCATCATATGAGTAAGTCAACGTTCACACACACACACATATATGCCAGTGGAAGTTTAACAAAACTCAAGTTGAGCTGCAAGGAGGTTTCGGAAGTTTATATATATATATAGACACAGAGAGAGAAAGAGAGAGAAAGAGAGAGAGATCTTTTGAATATAGAAGAAGACATCTCAAAATCTATTAATTACGTACTATCTTTATATATACCTAAGATTAGAAATGAAAAATATCTACTTTTGATGTTACTAATTATGCACATGTCGCGCCCCAAAATCATCTACAGGTCATGATGGCGCCTAACTTCACCGTCAGGCAAGCCAACGGTGAATTATCAACTTAATTATTTACTTTTATTACTTTCGAAATCACAAAATTTTATTAAGGAAATTTACACTTTTAAGTTCACTAGTAAGTTCACAATTAGTAGCTTATAAAAGAACTGAAAGGTGATAAAAATATACAAATCCATAAACATCAACTAGCATATCCCAAAATCCAGTGTCACAAGTGCATGAGCATCTACTAAAGAGTATAATAATACAACATATGTCTAGAATACAAGTTAGATAGAAAAAAGGTAAAGAATTCAGATGGAGACTTTGTATGTTGCGGATCATAGCATGGGATGCAGCTCACAGTAACTCCCTGCAATAGTTGCGCCTTCACGCCCGAAAGACCACCAGAAATATATATGCCTGCACAATAAGTGCAGAAGTGTAGCGTGAGTATATAAATCAACGCATACCCAGTAAGTATCTAGCCCAACCCTGAAGAGGTAATGACGAGGGGTCGACATTGATGCTTACTAGTGGTCCAGTAAATCATATACAGTAAAAAGCAACAAAATATGAGGAATAAATAACGGAATAAACAAATATAAATATGTGGTACAACCCTCCTCTGAATAGTAAACACATCTCTCAACTATTGGTTACCTCCTCAACCGGAGTATATATGTAAAATGGTCCCCACCAGATATGTCGTCACAACTCATATCAAGAACACTCACAGATACGATGAGTTCTTGTCAAATATAACGCACAATGCTGCAAAGGCAAAATGACCTAATCCCATAAGAGTGTTTCATGAATCGAACGACTCGATTCCATAAGAGTATATTATAGAAATGCCGAAGCAAATGGCCCGATCCCATAAAAATGTGGTACTGCTGAGGCGAAAGGCCCGGTCCTATAAGAATACATTAGCGCCAAGGCGAATGACCCGATCCTATAAGAATATGATATTGTCGAGGCGAACGGTCTGATCCCATAAGAATATGAAGGTTTAACGGGTCATTAACCCCATTCGCGAATAAAAGTGTGAGTTATGAAATTTGAGGATGCTTTTCGATGAAAACGCACAACGCGGGAGAAATTCCTAAGGGGAACATAATTATTATGTGGCTAAATCAAGTGGCTCATCAAATCTCTACAATAGCGAGTCTATCACTCTACGCAAGCCTAGTCTCAAGGCGTCGTGAAATAAAGGAATTAAACAGGCAAGGGTAACTCAAATAGTACAATTAAAGCATGGCATGAATCCTAGTCTACTTGGACATAATCGGAAATTCCAGAATGCGCACTGACCCTCGTCACCTCATATGTGCGCAGCTCCAACAACATGTAGCATATAACAATAATAACACCTACATGATAATTTCCCCCTAAAAAGGTTAGACAGGAGACTTACCTCGCTCCGAAGTTTCATAACCGGCTCGAATGCCTCTCTAACTCCTCGAATCAAAGCCAAATGATCCAAAACTAGTCAAACAACTTACAAACTAGTAAAAACATACTCATAATTAATTAATTTATAACAATTCCTAGCTCTGCTTAAAAATTCAATAAAGTCAATCATCGAGCACACATGCCCGATTTTCAGAAAAATTTCAAAGTTAAACTTTATCCAAAACTCCGCGAACTCTAATATATAAATTATTCATAATTCTATGTCCAATTTCGTGGTAAAAATTCAAAAATATGAATTTCTAGGTTTCTTTTCAAAATCTCTACAATTTCTATCAAATTTCATGAATTTACAACCCTAAATTCATATATTTAACTCACAACTTGTAGAAATCACTTACCTTATGTTTCACGATAAAATTGGCTCACCAAAATCATTCCAAAGTTGGCTCCTATCGAAGAAATGAATTGAAATGAGTCAAACCCCCATTTTTAAAACCACACTGCCAGTCTGACCTTCTTCACGAACGCAACAAGTCCCTTTAGAACCTTCAAATCCTGGTTCCGATGTCGTTTACTCATAAGTCAAACCTCGATAAAATCTTCCAACTTAAAGCTTCCGAATTTAGAATTTCCATCTGAATCAACTCTGAACTCCCCAAAATTTAATCTCAACCACACAAACAAGTCATAGTACATGAATTGAAGCTACTCAAGGCCTCAAACTGCCGAATGACGCGCTAGGGATTAAAACAACCAGTTGGGTCATTACATTCTGCCCTACTTAAACATACGTTCGTCCTCAAACGTGCCAAGAATCATTTCGGAATTGCCCCAATCCACTGTTTAACACCTCGTGCACCTACCCATGCCACCATAACCTATGTGAATACATTATCTCGAGCCAGACTGAAGATCCTTCCAGCTACCTTAGTCTTCAAGCCTTACAACCAAATTCCAACATCCGAAATTTTCTACAAGGCCAAATTCTAACATACGAACACTGTATAAATTCCCACATGTTGACCCCACACATGATCATGCACCCATAGTGCCATCACCCAATGCACCGTATAACTCATTTGCCAATGGTAACTTGCTCCAAGCACAACAACTGCAACTTTATTGACCTGATGCTCGTGGTTCACCTTATAATATATATAAACCTGATCTCAACACTCATAATACTGCAACTATGAAAGAGGTGCGCATGAACTGATAACCACCCATCAAATCAAACACTAAAAGAGTTTCTTTGTTTAACAAGAATCGTTCAGTCCTTCTGAACTGAATAGTGATACTTTCTCTTTAATACACCTTGCATAAATCTAATCGCACTGATTCCAGGTCCCATAACGTCGTCTCACCCAGAACAAGCTGCTCAGATAATAAGCCACCTCAAACACTAACTAAAATCTCACATGATGCCATTAATGTGCCAATAAGATACATCTCGAAGATGACACATAAGGAAGAACGAGCTCTGGAAAAAAACTACCCAGTCTGCAAAACAAATAAAACAGTTGAACAGATGCTATGAACCCTTCTCAGAGAATGAGAAATCAAAATACGTAGGAATAAGTATAGGGAACTGTACTTAACATCTTACTGTTGCGGCGTGCAACACGATCCACACATGATATAGTTACGGCATGCAACCAGATCCAAATAACATACCCATGGCGGCGTGCCACCCGATCCAAACAACATACCAGTGGCGGCGTGCCACCCGATCCATATATAACAATAAATAAGGATGTAGCCATCAAGCCATAATGCTTATACCTACGAAATACTCGAATATCGACCACAAGCATGCCAAGTGCAAAAATACAACCCTACAGAGACAGATAGCACCATGCTCGACTAAGGTAAAACAATGACAAGCAACATAGAGCCACAACACACGTGAGAATAATTAAGTCATCTCACAACCCATATGGCATAATATTGTATTACATAAGATAGTGGAGGACAAAAATAACATCCGACACCATAAGACTCCTCCATAAATAGTACTATGTTGAATGAACAGATGCGATACGATGTAAATCTACTAGTGGACCTCAAGCCAATTCTACTTACCATACTGGGATAATAACCTTTTAAGGATCCTCAATAACCGTATATTGAAATTGTTTTCTCTTGTATTTTTTGATGTATTCAAGTAGTATTTGGCTAGATTGAGCCGAGCGAGGATGAATTGGTAAATGAAAAGCTAAGTATCTTGCTTAACCTTGTGTGGAAGACTTCCCCTTAGGATTTGAGTCTTTTATGCTATTTGTAGTCCGTGCACGCGAGGTGACAAGTGTCTGCTCAGACTTATTTGTGGGAAATTTGGCTTTAGGGTTCTTAGGTTCTTATGTTCATTATGTGGGAAGTATTTCCATTATGATTGAGTTTCTTAATTGCTTAATTTACCTCTATATGCTCCATACGATGTTGTTAGCTGCCCTCTAACTCTTACTTGTTACTTTGCCTTATTTGCCTTAATTGAAGCGATTGTTCTCCTGGTCATTTTTTATCTCTAAATTGTGAATTCCTCTATGACATCATGTGCATATGATATGTGTCCAAATTGTTGTGGTTGCCTCTGTACTTATCATGTACCTATTACGTCTTGTTGTTTTGTTAAGGTTAATGCGCTTCTTGGGTTTTTCGCGATTCTCTTGTTGCTGTGTATTCATAATCTTGGTGGTGGAATTCCTTGTGATTGGATTGTTTGATTGTTGTTGATTATCCTTTGTGTTGCTGCTGAGTGTTTACTTTGGAACTACGGGACGGTATCTTAGGAGATCCCCCTGTATGTTTTCTTTGGGACTACGGATCGGTATTCCGAGATATCTCCCTGCACTGTTACATTTGAACTATGGAATTGCACCCGGTAGATTCCATCAGTACTGGGTATTTACATTTGGGACTACAGATCGGTATTCTGGGTGATCCCCGTGTACTATGGGTTGGACTACGGGACGACACCCGGAAGATCCACTTGATATTTATATTTGGGATTACAGGACGGTATCCTGGTAGATCCCCGGTTGCTATCTCTGTGTAGAGTTAAGTTCTTTTTTGTTACTTTCTCTCCGTTGTATTTGTTGTTATCAATGCAAGTATTTTAACTATTTAGATTCCTTTTTTGATGTGATGTTTTGTGTTGGAATTCATAGTGTTTACAATACCTCTCCGTATTTATTTATATTTCAGTACTTCCAAGTTTTAATAATTGTACATTTTTAACTCAATAGTTTCTCAATTAAATTCCCTTAAACCATTTGAGGTTGTATTTTACTTAAAAAAGAATTTTTACTAAGTTGATTTATTAAATCCCATGTTAAAGGTAATAAATCATTTGATGTTGTATTTTTATTTGAAAACGGTATTTTCTTTATTCAAATGATTTCTAATAACAACTTCATCTTTTCTTGCTAAGTTCCTAATTGGTTTAGAAACTGTATTATACTTTATGTTATGTAAATGAGATTCCTTGAACATCTTAGTTGCATTGGTTATGGACCCTATGTACTGAGTAACATGAGGACGTCGTGTGCAAAGTATGATAGAAATATGTGGGAACGAGGTGCCATGTGTGCTAAAGGTTTGGTAATTGAGGTTATGATATGAGACACCGAATTTAAGATGGCTGGAATTGTGCATCAGAAATGATATGATTTATTTAGTTGACATCGCCTTCCTTATTTGAGTACATTTTTACTTGTCTATGTTCTAGCTATGTTGGTGTTAATTTACTTGGTTATCTTTCATTTCCACCCATGTTTCCTTTTATTATTTATGCTGATAGTATTTTGTTCTTTTTCTGTTGTTGATATTACTTTGTTATCTTTAGGTTGATAGTTTATTATCATATCCTGTTCAATGTATTTGACCAGTAGGTGTCTTGATTGTACCTTATCACTACTCTACCGAGGTTAGACTTACTACTTACTAGGCGCCGCTGTGGTGGGCTCATATTACACTTCTGTACATTTTGTGTACAAATCCATGTATTTGGTCGATAGTAGCTGTGTGGATCGTCACGGTGGAGACTCAAGGTAAATATGGTGCTGCGTTCATAGGCCTCAGAGTCACCTTCAATTGTACATATTTGCATTGTTTCCTTTTGTTTCGGAACATCGATGTATTTATTTTGTATAACTACTTTCAGAAAAGCTTATGACTTGCACCACTGGTTTGGAAATTGGAAATTGTTAAGAGTTGTTGAATTTAAAGTTGGTAATTATCAATATGATTTTATTTAATGTTAGGCTTACCTAGTTTAGTGACTAGGTGCCATCATGACTCTTTCGGAGGGATTTTTGGGTCGTGACAAGTTGGTATCAGAGCTCTAGGTTCATAGGTGCTATGAGTCATAAGCAGGTTTATAGAGTCTTGCAGATCGGTACAGAGACGTTTGTATTTATCTTCGAGAGGCTACAAAACTATTAGGAAATTCCACTTCTATCATTCCCTATCATGCAATATTGATTCAGCTCGAAGTATATGACTTATGTTCCTTTACATCCGCTCATGTGTAACATTACTCTCTCAGTGTTTGCTATGTGCAGTAGTTCGTGATACTACAAGCGGGCTACGAGGGAGTCAAGGATACTCAAACATTGTCTCAATGTGTTGTCCAGACTGAAGATACAGAGGTATTGAGAGACTATTCAATTTTTCATATGGAGACGCAGCGGTTTCTGGCATCTGGTTGATGAGTGCGATCTTGATAAAGTTTAGTTGGTTAACTAGTCGTCGAGATTATGGCAAGGTCGCGAGGTGGACGTTGATTGAGGATAGTTGGTGGTGTTGGAGTTCCTTGTGATTTGTGTTGTTCGAGCTATGAAGGTTAGCTCTGCGAATCATCGGATGTTGTTTTCTATGGCTTCGCGCCGAGTGGAGGAGTCCATCAGTGGCATTCAGATTGCATAGTTAGACTTGCGTCAGTTTTAGCCTAAGGTATATGTATGTGTGGTGTTGGTAGGTTTATGGAATTTTTATATGACTAAGGTCTGAGATCTTGCATGGGATGATGTTAGGACTTTGATTGGGATTATTTCAACATGACTATCCGAAGAAATGGGTAAGCTCTATGGTGTTGGGTCAGCATAGCGATGAAGTGATTGGTCCTTTGAATAGGAATTCCTTACTGGCATTTGTGCCAGCCCTTGGATTGGACGGTTTTTGTGACTCAGTTGAGTTGGGGAGGTGTGTCATATCTCCTTTTTACAATATACTACTTTACCCGTGAGGGCGTAGAGGAGTTTTTCCAATTGAAGGACAGTCGAAACAGGATTAGTTATTTAAGTTTTTCAGAGTTGCCACTTGAGAATATAATGGTGTCCCAAGTCACCGGTTTAATCCTGAACCGAGGAAAGTTTGATGCTGTTACAGTCTGCGAACTAGAAATCCGGATAAGGAATTCTGTTAACCCGGGAGAAGGTGTTAGGCACTCCCGAATTCCGTGGTTCTAGCACGGTCGCTCAACTGTTGAATTTGATTTTTTATCTGATTCCGATTATATGCTTTTAATTATGTGCATTAATGTTCCGCTTTTCAATTTTAAAGAATTACAACGTCGTGAAAATATATTCTTTAACCACACCTTACCAGTACGCCTGTGGCTTTAGACACATTTTGACTTCGTCGAGAGTAGGATTTGGGTCACATAAATGTGCACCCGTACTTGAGAATGTATATTAAAATTGTGCCTATGGTCTCTATTTATTTATCACTTTGGGAAAAAACCGTGGAGGTAGCTAAATGGTCCTTCCGAGTCTAAAATATTATAACAATTATTTGAGGGCCCCGCGTATCTTAACTTATAACGAGGCTCATCTCATTGTATTTTAAAAGGTTAAACCTAGATCGTGCTATGTTTTCTATTACTGTTTTTTCCTTAATTGAAACAACTATTAGTATAGTGTTATTGTGTATTTCATTCACATACAGGCCACTATATGTTTTGGGCCTGGAATTCGGACTAATTTAAAAGGAGTGCACAGAAGGGCACAAGGCTAATTAAAGCTCAGCCCATAATTATGAACTCAAGTCTCACGTGCTTAGAAGCTTACACGGTTGAATCCAACTTCTTCTGCCTGGACTTGTCAAAATTATTAACTAAATCCCAGGCAGATTTAATCATTTTATCAAACTAACTATATGAACATTACCACTTCAGTATCAAATTTCAACTAAAATTTAACTCCGATTTTTAATCATCTATCAATGTTTAGCTAACAAAATTGTATCAGTTTAGTTGTATTAAGAAATATATGTTCACTCAGGTTCAGATCTATCTGATTTTAACTTGTTAACCTGGAATTGCTATACTAGATGTACAGTTGACATATTTTGATTAAACACTGAACTTCATGCATATTTGAGTCATATTTCATATCAGGTTTTGGACTCAAAGGCGAATTATAGAGCTAGTTTAAACAAATCAGAATCATAACGAGATTCATTATATGCTTTTCTTATTTAACAATTACTGATTCAGAAACTTAAACAACGAAAGTACTCTAATATTTCGTATTCAATTCTTAATTTCATAAACAAATGGAAGTTTAAAAGTACTTAATTAGATTTATGCTAGTTTTGAACCTTTAATCTAGGTGATCATTTTTAAACTAGCCTATTTAGTATTATCCTGTGTTACCGTCTAAACTAGCGATTCTACAGCATCACTAATTTCAGTTTATGGTTTACACAGTCCAAGTCCATAATATACAATAGAGTCCTAATGAATTACAAAAATCTAAGTATTCTACAGCTATGAAAGGAACAGAATTAAAAATACAGAAATACTAAGGCATATTTTATTTCTTCAAAGCTTCAATTACATCCTTGAAAGTCAGGGGTGTACCTGGTCAAATTTGAGAGAAAATTCGATGAGTTCTAAGGATGTGAGAAAGAAGAAGATCAGCAACAGACAGGAATCCCAGTAATAACAGCAGTAACACCAATATATCACAGCAACAGACTTGAATTCACAGTAGAAAACCCAACAGCTTCAACCAAATAATGCAAAACAGTGATCGAAACACCAGGAATCAGGAATTTTCACTTGAATTGCAATTTAAACCAATGAAACAGTAGTAGAACCAATTTTGTGTATTTCAGACTTATCCAAACTTCTCCTTCAAATTCTGAACCCCCGGAACCTCCTAATTATGGCCTAAGAAGGCCTATTTATAGAGCAAAAATGGGAGGGAAATTTGAATTTAATATTCAGATTTTCCACCCCTACTTTTTCCAATTATTTTTTAGTTTAGTCCATATATTTAAACCGTGAATGCACTAGAACCTCTGCTAGAAGGTTCTAGTGGCATCCACATTATTCCAATTACTCTTAAATGTCTTTACTACCCTCACTTGCTATTAATTTCTACTGATTTACCCTTTTAGTATACATAAGATACCCCTTATTGTTCAATTAATTGCATAAGAACCAGGCAGCTTTGCCTTTTATACCCCTAACCCTTTCAAATTATTTTCAGAATACCATTTATCCCGTCCCCTTTTACCCCTGTATTTTATTCCTATTTACCCGACCAAACTTTAGGTCAATTAGACTTTGAGAAGTCGAAGTAAGAACTGGATTTAACAAACAGCCACAACTAAGCAGTCTTTCAATCATATGCAACTTAAGACTAATTAACAAAGTCTAAGTTGCAGAAATAACCAATATTCATTAAATTTTACAGACATAGCCCTAATTACGACTAATTACCCAATTGACCCTTTAATTAATCAAATATTCAAAAAAGTCAAAAATCAAAATTACATTGCAATGATAACCAGCATCAGGTAATCTTACAAATATAGCCATATTATGATTAAATACTTCGATTAACAGGACTCTGAGGAACAAATTGAATATAGGTTGAATCTATTAACAGAACATTCAATCAAGAATTAGATCTATCAAGTAAGCACCCTAAGTGGCTACACAGCATGTGATTTTAACGAGTGACTTAATCAGAAAAGAGAACATATAGCATGTGAACCCACAATTGATTTCATGTACAAACAAAAACAGAAGGGATTTGAGCATGTAACAGACTTCATATTACACTCAGGAAAGCTCAGAAACAGAAGGAGTAGAAGAAGTCGAGAAACAGAAGCACAAGTAGAAAACTAGGGTTTTGGGTACTTAGCTTTTTCGTGTATTTTTTCTTTTCCTTTTCTTTCTATCTTTTTTCTTCTTTTCTTCATTTTTCTTTCTTGTTCTTGATTTTCTGGCATCAGAGGTTCAGGAGCCATTTTTCTTTGCTTTTGATCTTCGAGCAGACTTTTTGAGTCTTTTTGCAAGAAAGACTCTTAGAAGAGGGATAAGGGTTTAATGGAGTAATTTTGGGTTAGGGGTGTTTGCCGGAGTGAAGTTTTTCGGCGAGATATTTTTTAATATTCGACCAGTTCGGGCTTGATTCGAGGAGAACTAACTAGTAGAGGTTGAAGAGGATGAAGAGACGGTTGTATGGCGTTAAGGATGAACACTGGTTCAAAAGTGGTGGTCGCTGGCTAGGGTTCCGGCGACTTGTTTTTCTAGATTTGAGGCACATGAGGGATGTTTGGCCTAAACTAAGGTGATGTGGTGAAAGAGAAGAAGGAATGGGTTTAGGGGTGTGAAGGGTGAATGGAAAAGACGACCAGACTGAACTGCCACCGGTAAACTTCTGGCGATGGCGGAGAGAATCCTAGGTCGGCTAGGGTTTGATTATGAAGACGACGAGTGTATAATGAATATACACGGCCCTTTTGTTATATTTAATGTGCGTGTATATGCACCAACCGTTGGATTAGACCGAATGAACGGCTAGGATTCATTTGACATCACACGACGTCGTGTGATTAAATGAGGTCCTCATCCTCAACCGTTAGATGAGTCAGATGAACGGTCTCGATTATTTCAAACGAACGACGTCGTTTTATTTGTTAGACAACCGTTATTCATGGTCCATTTGATTAATTGATCAACGGTCTAGATTTAGCTTCTTTAAACGGTGTCGTTTTGAATTTATGTATAGGCAGGCCGGATTGGTCTTTGATTTTGGGTCTGGACTGTGTATAGTGTATTTGGGCCATTGTAATGCCCAATTTCAAGGTCCAATTTTGTATTTGTATTATTATTTCTTGTATTTTCTTGTATTTTTTTATTATGTATTTTTTTATTTATTATTTTTCTGTGTTTGTATTACTCCTGTATTTATTATCTTTTTGTATTTTCTTTTAATTTTTTCTCTAATTTTTCTAGAATTAAGAGTAATTTTCTTATATTTTTTGGTATTTTCTAATTAATACAAAAATATATTTTGTTTTAATTTTTTTTGCTTTATTTTCCAAAAATAAAAATAAACACTGGTATTTTCACACAATTATCAACAAGTTTCCACACAAAAATTATTTTTATATATTTTTTCGGAATAATTTACTTGGGGCAAAAATCACGTGCTCACAAGGTGCAGTCCTGATGGCTTAGTTGCGTGAGGGCGGATCTCGGAGGATTCTTGATGGTTTGGCGATGACTTGAGTCGGCTGACTGCTATGGGCGTAAGGAATATGTGGTACATTGTGACTTTCTCCTGAATAGGTATCATAAATTAATAAAGTGTTGACCTTGTTGGCTATCATATGTGAAGGGTGTGCATTTTTAGAATAGACATTGAGTTTCGGTTTGTGGGTGCATGGCTGGTAGCATGGTGATTACTGGGTTTTGAGGCTTTCGAGGTTCATGTTTTGTTATGTGGCAAGAAACTCTATATGGATGCTTCAGTATAATAATAGGGTGTGAGTGATATAGCAGCCATTTGATTTGTCTAGTTGAGTTGGGTTTGGAAATTTTGGTAATCCAGAAGTTTGGGGCTAGATGGCTTCATATGTGGACTAATTCCTATTTGCAGACTTTGAAGAAATGTTGAGAATGGGACAATTAATAGCATACAATACTAATAAGTTGTTATGGATCTTTTGAAGCATATTTATCTAATTGGGAAGAATTAGGATTTGGTTGGGACTATTTGGAAGATCAGTGAGAATATGTATTTTGTATCAGGTCAAATTTGTGTGCTGTTGTGAGATTGTCATTTTGGTTATGTTCTCAGGCAGAATGGACATTATTCTTTGGCCTACGTTATGTGCTTCTCTCTTATGTTGTGGTGAGCTGTGAGGTTCTACGATTATTCCCCAAGCATGTTGTAATTCTATTAAGGCTTTATGGCGATGCGTGTGAGACAACCCTCGTGATGTTCATTTTCTCATTTCACCTTGTATGTGCTTGCTTCTATCCTATTTTATTACTTCTATTCATTGTTTCCACAGCTTTACTTGTGCACTCTCCTGTGCTTGATATCAGTACTCATGTAATTAGTGAACCTGAGCATTTTGGCTCGATGAGCATTTGGGAGCAGGCTGCACGCCGCAACAGATGTTTTGTAGGATTGTACTTGATACAAGTATTCATATGTTCAGTGAACCTGAGCATTTTGGCTTGATGAGTATTTGGGAGCAGGCTGCACGCCGTAACAGATGTTATGTGGGATACCCTTTCCTTTTGATTATTTGGTGTTGTGTCTTCCCTCTGTGGGGCGATTTGATGAAAAACCTATACTTTTGTTGTCAGACGTGTTGTTTTTGCTAGATAATTCTTCCACTTTGTTTTCCTTTATTTGTGTTGCATAGTTGAGCTATTACTGATTCGGTATACGAATTGTGTAGTGTAAGAATCTGTGTGGTTCTGTGATAAGTTGTTAGTTGGATTGCTTGGCTGAGATGAGGTTCTTTGACCTGAGATTAGTGCTATGATATTGGGGTTGGGGAGTGTTTGGAAGTGAGAGGGTGTTTCTGCTAAGATTTGGGTAGTGGCCCTTGACGGGCGAGAGAGCTTCGTGACTTGTTGACTTCATGGGCGACTATGAGTTTCCGCATGTCTCTTTATCATAGGTAGTGTTGTGGAAGTACGGATCAAGGTTGTATTCAATATGAAGTATATTGTCGGCATCCAGGATGTTATTGAGCAACTATGGTGGTCAAAGGATATTGCTTCGAGTATGTGAGTTGAGTGGAACAACATGTGATTGTATTTTGGAATGGAATTTTTGGCTTAATTCAGCTTGTTTGGGTGTGTTCAGTGTGATGATGTGGAATTCGGGACCTATGATGAATTTAGGTGTCACGCCCCAAATTCTAGGGACATGACCGGCGCTCGACCAAGTAACCCCAGTCAAGGGCCCCGAAAGGAAAGGGGCTCACCAATTCAGCTGGCAGGAAGTAATGAGGAGCTATAGTCGGTGGGCTGGAGTACCTGCTATAGATCCACCTACAATCATAACACGAATGTAGCGCCCCCGGCAAAACAGAACGTCAGTACATTTGAATTGTACTATTATGTATGAACAAACTTGTTCCAAGTAAACTGAAAACAAACATAAGTAGGAAACAGTAATGGATACAGCAACCAAATACATATGAAGGAATAATCAAGCCAACAAGTTTACAAACTCTCCTGTTTTACCCTTCCACAATTTCACTTCAATAGTTTCACAGTTTGCTCATATTTTGTTTCAATAGTGATTTCGATCACTTTCCACCCTTATTACCTCGGCCGCCCTTATTACCTCAGCCACCCTTATCACCACAACCCACACTTTATTATTTCGTGTTGCGGCGCGCAACCCGATCCCACCGTACAGTTTCAATACACAAGCAACATAACAACAACTAACAATTCACGAAGCTCAACAACAATATTTCTCAAGAATTAACAACAACAATATTACAAGTGTTTCCATAGCCATCAATACTATTTCCATCATATTCAACAACCCATATACGTTTAACGTCACATTGGTAATTGCCCACAACAAGCCATAGATATTGTTACCATAGCTATTCTAGCTGCACTAGTCACAATTTCCTTTAGTCATTTACTCCTCAATTACAACCACATAACACTATCACAATGTACCAATCACAAGAAATTCATATGTAATTTACATACATATCACCTACCAAGCATACGTATATCAAACGAGGCGATTTTACAAGGATCAAGTTAGCCATACATACCTGGAGCTGAATTCCTGTTCTTTTTTTTTAATTTCTGTCTCCAATTCACCAAAATCTACCATTGTCAATATGGTTCACAAATTAATACACATCACTTAGAATTCAAGGCCCAAAAATCACTACCCGATCGTATTTAGGTTATTAACCCCCTCCTTGCACAAGTTTTTTACTCCCACCTAATTACTCCTTCTAGATTTTAGGTTTTAATAGACATGCATGAACGATTTCAACCATTATTTCAAGGACTAATGCATGAGACTCCCCCTCATAGTCTGAACCAGAAATTCAACGGGAGAAGTTAGGGATTTTACCTGTAAGGAAAGGGGGTATGAAGATAAACTTGAAATTTCCCGACTCGGATGGTTTTGAAGAACCAAAATTTAGAGAAGATGACCTTCTCTCTCAAGACCCTCTCTTCTTCTCTCTTAATTTGCTCAGAAAGTATGTTAAAATGAGGGCTTGGGTGTTTTATTAGAAAGGGGGTCGGGTTTGAAATTTTAGAAAATAGAAGACCGAGCAAGATCTGCGGTCGCACTACACGATCGTAGAGTTGAAATGCAGTCCGCAGATTGGACCGCCAAAATGTGCCCAAAACTCTGAAGGTCTGCCTCGGTCTGCGACAGGAATGCGGTACGCATTCCTGTTATGCGGTCGCATTTTGCACCGCAGAATTGACCTCCACAAATCCTTGAGGAATTTATGCGACGATTATGCGGTCCGCATTTTGATTATGAGATCGCATAATGGAACGCATTTTCAACATCAATTTTGACAATCCTTCTGCTTCACTCTACGGCAGAAATGCGGTCCGCATAGCTAATCTGCGACCGCATTCTGGACCGCAGAATGACAATTTTCTGGAAAATTGATTCTTTTGATTTTTAAGTGCAAAATAGTAAAAAGGGTCCGAACACATATTCGGACCTTGGCACTACGAGCTACTAGGTTTTAAACACAAAATTTTATGGGGCCTTACATCAGGATGTTGAGGTTTGGGTCCTATTCTAAGGTTATGGACTAAGGAGGAGATGAGAGCTTCAATTAAGTTGCATTGTCAGCTTTGCATAGGTTGGATGATGGGGAATCACCCCCGGGTATATGTATGAGGAGCTCATGTAGTGGTTCGATGGCCTTGGTACGACTTCGGGCACGATCGACGATGAACATATGTTTAAGTGGATGAGGATGTAACGACCCAACTGGTCATTTTGAAAAATTGTTTCCGGTTTAGCATTTTGAGGTTGCGAGAAGCTTCATATTATGTGCATCGACTTGCGTGCGTAGTCCGGACGTGAAACCGGAAAGTTTTTATGTGAAAATTTAAAAAATATAGTAGTTTATTAAGTTAAAATTTTGGTTTTAGTTGACTTTGGTCAACATTTTTGGTAAACAGACGCGGATTTGTTTTCTGACAATCTCGGGAGGTTCGCGATAAAATATGGGACTTGGGGTTATGCCTAGAATCGAATTCCAAGGTCCCTAGCCTTAGCAAATAATTTTTGAAGAAAATTATTATGCTGGTTTTTAAAGGAAATAAATAATTAAATTAATGTTTGAACTCATTGGTATCGGGCCCGTATTTTAGTTCCGAAGCCTGGTACAATTTTTTATGATATTTAAGTCCTATATGTGAAATTTGGTGAGAATCAGAATTGATTTGACGTGATTTGGACGTCCAGTTAAAAAGTTTGAAAATCATGATTTTTGAGGTTAAATTCATAGTTTTTGATGTTATTTTGATGATTTGATCACATGAGTAAGTTCTTATGATGTTTTTAGACTTGTGTGTATGTTTGGTTTGGAGCCCCGAGGGCTTGGGTGAGTTTCGGATAGGTTTAGGCTATGTTGCGCTTGTTTTTGGATGCTTCATCGTCATTTCTTCATGCAAAAATGATAGCACATTGAGAAAACGAGATCCAAATTCAGTTTTGTTTGAACCATTAGATCCGTATCGAAATTAGAGAGCCATTGGAAAAAGAATCATCTAATTTGGACATTGTATGAGGAAGTTATGCTCATTTTTCGTGTCGGAAAATTTGCCGGTTTCTGGTGTGTTCGCAAATGTGAACTTTCTCATCGCATTTGCGATGCCCAGTTCGCAAATGCAAACTTTTTGTCGCAAATGCGACTTCTGCCAGCCCTTCTTTGTTTGCACTTTGCAAGGCTTCGCAATTGCGAACCCTTGGTTGCAAATGCGACACTTGAGGCCTGTTAAGTGAGGTTTTTGATGGGATTTTCACCCATTTTTCAATTTCCTCACACCCTAAACGTCCATAGGCGATTTTTCAAAGACCCAAACTTCTCCAAATCATTGGGTAAGTGTCTTTAATTCATTTCCAAGTATATTTTGTGATTATATCTTAGAATTAACATCAAATTCATGAGAATCTAAAGGAAAATTTGGAGAAAATTGTGAAATCTTTCAAAAATGTATTGGAATTAGATAGTTTTTGTATGGGTGAACTCGTAGCAGAATGGGTGTTTGGTTTTTGTAAATTTTGTTGGGTTCCAAGGTGCAGGCCCGGGGAGTTGACTTTTTTCAAATTGTATAAGAATCATAGTTCTGTTAATTGAAATTGTTTTCCCTTGCATTGTTTGATATGTTCAAGACGTTTTTGGCTAGATTGAGCCGAGAGATGATGAATTGATAAAAGGAAAAGCTAAATTGAGTATTGAATTGGTCGGATTGAGTTAATTATCTTTCCTATCCTTGTGTGCGGGACTTCTCCTTAAGTTTTGAGTCTTCTATACTATTTGTAGTCCGTGCACGCAAGGTGACGAGTGTGTGCTTAGACTTATTTGTGGAAAATTTTCCTTTAGGATTCTTAGGTCCTTATGTTCATTATGTGGGAAGTATTTTCATTATGATTGAGTTTCTTTATTGCTTAATTTACCTCCATATGCTCCATACGATATTGTTAGCTTCCCTCTAACTCTTACTTGTTACTTGAACTTATTTGCCTTAATTGAAGCGATTGTTCTCCTTATCGTTTTGTTATCTCTAAATTGTGAATTCCATTATGACCCCATGTATATATGCTATGTGTCCAAATTGTTGTGGCTGACGATGTAGTTATCACGTGCATGTTACGTCTTATTGTTTTGTTAAGGTTAATGCACTTCTTGGTTTTTCCATGATTCCCTTATTGCCGTGTATTCATACTCTTGGTGGTGGAATTATTTTTGATTGGATTGTTGGATTGTTGTTAATTATACTTCGTGTTGCTGCTGTGTGTTTACTTTGGGACTACGGGACGGTATCCCGGGAGATCCCTATGTATGTTTAATTTGGGACTATGGATCGGTATTCCGGGAGATCCTCCTGCACTGTTATGTTAGAGCTGTGGGATTGCACCTGCTAGATTCCCCCAATACTGGGTATTTACATTTGGGACTACAGATCGGTATTTTGGGAGATCCCTGCGCACTATGAGTTGGACTACTGGACGACACCCAGGAGATCCATTGGATATTTATATTTGGGGACTACAGGACGGTATCCTGGTAGATCCCCGGTTGCTATCTCTGTGTGGAGTTACGTTCTTTTCTGTGACTTTCTCTCCGTTGTATTTGTTGTTATCAATGCAAGTGTTTTAACTATTTTGATTCCTTTACTGATGTGATCCTTTGTGCTGAAATCCATAGTGTTTACAATACCTCGCCATATTTATATATATTTTAATACTTCAAAATTTCAATAATTTTTACATTTTAACTAAATTACTTTCTCAATTAATTTTCCTTAAACCGTTTAAGGTTGTATTTTACTTAAAAAAGAATTTCTACTAAGTTAATTTATTAAATCCCATGTTACAGGTAATAAATCATTTGACGTTGTATTTTTATTTGAAAATGGTTTTTTCTTTATTCAAATAATTTCTAATAATAACTTCATCTTTTCTTGCTGAGTTCCTAATTGGTTTAGAAATTGTACTCTACTTTATGTTATGTAAATGAGATTCCTTAAACATCTTAATTGCATTAGCTATGGACCCTATGTACTGAGTAATATGAGGACGCCATTATGAAAAGTAAGATAGAAATATGTGGGAACGAGGTGCCGAGTGTGCTAAAGGTTTGATAATTAAGGTTATGATATGAGACACCGAGTTTGAGATGGCTGGAATTGTGCCTCAGAAATAATATGATTTATTGAGTTGACATCGCCTTCCTTATACGAGTACATTTTTACTTGTCTGTGTTCCATCTATGTTGGTGTTATTTTGCTTGGTTATCTTTTGTTTCCATCCGTATTTCCCTTTATTGTTTCTACAGATTGTAGTTTGTTCTTTTTCTGCTGTTGATATTACTTTGTTATCTTTAGGTTGATAGTTTATTATCATATCCTGTTCAATGTATTTGACCAGTAGGTGTCTCGACTGTTCCTCGTCACTACTATACCGAGGTTAGACTTACTAGTTACTGGGCATCGCTGTGGTGTGCTCATACTACATTTTTATACATTTTATGTACAGATCCAAGTATTTGGTTGGTAGTAGTTGTGTGGATCCCCACGGTGGAGACTCAAGGTAAACCAGTTGATGCATTCGCAGGCCTCGGAGTCACCTTCAGTCATACTTTTTTTCATTGGTTCCTTTTGTTTCGGAACAATGATGTAATTATTTTGTATAATTACTTTTAGAAAAGTTTATGACTTGTACCACTGGTTTTGGGAATTGTAAATTGTTAAGAGTTATTGAATTTAAAGTTGGCAATTATCAATGTTATTTCAGTTAATGTTAGGCTTACATAGTTTAGAGACTAGGTGCCATCACGACTCCTTAAGAGGGATTTTTGGGTCGTGACAGTCCCTAACCTTGAACACTTGCGATCCCCTCTTTGCACCTGTGGGACTGCATCTACGAATCAATCCATCACTTATGTGATCACCAGCCCTACTACCAAACTCCGCTTCTTCAGAATACCTTGCGCAGGAGCGTGTTCGCTTCTGTGGATTTCTCCTCTGCGCCTGCCCTCCTCAGCTCCATTCTCACTTCTCGCACCAATGTGCACCTGGCCACTTCTACGACTCTGCACCTGTGGCTCTTTTCTTGCAGATGCGGTTACACCAGACATCAGCTACTTCAACATTCTTCCAAGTCCAAATTCCAATCGGCTAACCATCCAAAATCCACCCGAGGTCCCACGGGACCTCAATCAAACATACCAACAAGTCATAAAACATCACAAAAATCGTTCAAAGGCTCAAATGATATCAAAAAATACCAAAACCACGAATCGCACATCGATTCAAGCCTAATGAACTTATGAGCTTCTAACTTCTAAAACGAATGCTAAAACATACTAGAACCAACTCCGATTGACCTCAAATTTTGCACCCAAGTCATAAATGACACAATGGACCTATTCCAACTTCCGGAACCAAAATTTGAGCCCAGTAACAATAAAGTCAACTCTCGGTCAAACCTCTCAACTCTCCAAACTTCAACTTTTCTAACTTTCGCCAATTCAAAACAAAATCACCTACGGACCTCCAAATCAATATTCGGACACACTCCTAAATCTCAAATTACCATACAGAGCTATCATAATCATCAAAATTCCATTCCAGAGTCATTTATATATAAGTCAACATCCCGTTAATGCTTTTAGCTTAGTCCTCCAACGTTGGGACTAAGTCTCCCAATTCATTCCGTAACATCCCTAGAACTAAACCAACCACCCAGGTAAGTCAAATGACTACAAATGAGCATGGAACAAGTAATAAACATGGGAAAGGGGCTATAATACTCAAAATAATAAGTTGGGTCGTTACATTCTTCCCCTATTAAACAAATGTTTGTCCTCAAATGGGTCTAAAGTCATACTTGGGGTCTCAAATGGGTGTAAATATCTGTTCTGCACCTCTCACTCGGTCTCCCAAGTGTCCTCCTCGACTTTCTGACCTCTCCACTACACCTTCACTGAAACAATATTCTTTGACCTCAGCTTGTGATCTCGCCCAAGTCACATCTCTATTCGAGATTATGAAGTGGTCAATGAAATAGTAATACCCAACTATGAGTCAGGGTCGAATTCCACAAGTAGCTATAAGAATAGGATTTAGGAGTATATATTATGGTGAATGATTTTGCACTATCTTAGATTACACTTCCACAAATATGATTGTTTCTAGGTCTAAATTAAACTAAGATTGCAGTACAAATAATTGAAACTAAGAAATTGTGGTTTTGTTGTTGTTGTCAAATATTGTAAAAGGCCAAGGGCTATGATCTTCACCTAGGTGTTTTCCTAACATGTTGTAAACCTTAAAGATTGTTTTGTTGGTCGGGGTGCATTGTAACTATAAACGCTCAAGTAGGACTCAATACCTCTCGATAAGAGAGTGATTTTGATCAATTTGGCTTCCTCAAGTCCAAATGGGTGTTGAACCAAACAGTTGATAAAATACTCAAGTCAGACTTTACTATCTCTAGGTTCAACCTTTTAATTGGGACTATCAATCTCTTGATTTCATCCCAAAATCTTGTTAGCCAAGTTTTCCTACACTAAATCTCTCTTTCTCAAGTAGAGACCAAGTCAAATAGGCATGAACTAATATTTGCAACCATTAATTCAACAATAAAAAGCCAGAACGAGGCTAAATAATAAACACCCAACCATAAACAAACCATAAATTAAACATCCATTAGGTTTACATACTAGGATTGGGTCACAATCCTAGTTAAAAATCTAGCTACGTATAATGGGTATAGAAGAAAATAAGGTAGAAAAGATGATAAAACTCATATTGAAAGATTAAAAGATAAAAATCCAATGTTAAATCACCAAATTAAGCTAAAGTTGCCTAAAGCATTAAGGGAAATCGGCTACACGAGTTTCAATATTCAAAACTTGACCTAATTTCGCGAAACTTGTCTATTTATACAAAGCTGAAATTTCGAACAAAATTGCCCTTTCGAAGGTTTTGCTGCCGCAATTCCATGTGGGGTCCATACTTTTATTCAATCTTGACAAGATCTAGATCTGCGACAGCACAATTCTGGAATGCAACTGCATCTCTTATGGACTGCGGTCCGCACAAATCCTGGTGCGTCCACACAGGGCCCTTCTGCGGACCGCTCAATTATGAGTGCAACCACGTAGCTGACTTCTATGGCCGCACAATAATTGTGCGGTCTGCATTTCTTTTAGGTTTTAAATGGTGAGTCTCTAAACTTTAGCTCTGGCGTAGCTTCTGCTTCCGCAGATGTAAATCTATGGTCCGTACTTTAACCTTTGTGCCTGATTTTTGTCCTTGAGTTCAGATCACTCCTTCTTGAGTTGTATTTCATCTTTGTTGCTCATCTTTCAATACTCTTGCAGTTAAGCGTATTTCATCAATTTTTGGGATTACAATTAAAATATTTTTTACATAAACGAAAGCGAAAAGGCGGTAATAAGTAGTCAAAATCAACAGTTATCAACTCCCCCAAACCTGCCAATCCAAAATGGTCACTGACTCCACATCATAAGTAAATCCCCATCTAACTTAACTGTCTTGAAGTCCAAAATATGAGACGGATCATTAAAATACTACCGGAGCATGAAAACATAAAACATTGGATGAACACTCGATAGACTAGGCGGCAATGAAAGCTTGTAAGCCACCTCTCCAATCCTCTCAAGCACTTCAAAAGGGCCCCCCTTCTTCCCAAACCTCATAACATCCTTTATGGGAGAAACACTGAGCAGTAATTCTCCCCCACCATGTAGGAAATATCACCTACCTCCTGATGTGCGTAACTCTTCTATCTGGATTGTGTCGTGCAAATCCAATCATGAATCAACTTAACCTTTTGCAAAGCATCCTGAACCAAGTTAGTAACCAATAGCCTAGCCTCACCCGGATCAAACCAGCCAACCGGAGATCGACACCATATCCCATATAAGGCCTCGTACGGATCCATCTGAATACTCGATTAGTAGTTGTAGTTATAGGCAAACTCTACAAGTGGTGGAAATTGATCCCAAGATCCCCCAAAATCCATGACACAAGCACGTAGCATATCCTCCAATATCTAAATAGTGTGCTCGGACTATCTGTCCGTTTGAGGGTGGAATGTTGTACTCAACTCAACCCGTGTGCCTACCTCTCGCTCCACTGCTCTCCAAAATTGTGACGTGAACTATGTTCCCCGATCTGAAACGATGGACACCTGGACCCGTGAGGTGAACAATCTCATGAATGTATATCTCCGACAACCGCTCCTAACAATAGGTAGTCCCAACTAGAATGAACTATGCAGACTTAGTTAACCAGGCCACAATCACCCAAATAACATCAAATTTCTTCAATGTAAACGGGAGCCCAACTACGAAGTTCATGGTGATATGCTCCCATTTTCACTCAGGAAACTCAAGCCTATGAAGCAAACTGCCCGGCCTTTGATGCTCGTATTTCAGCTACTAACAATTGAAGTACCAAGCTACGAACTCCACTATGTCCTTTCATTCTCCTCCACCAATAGTACAACGACCTAACCGATCATCTTGAGCTTTAGCGTTCTATTCGGTGGTTTGAGACTTTGAATAACTTCATATTATGTATTATGAATTTTATGTATGGTTGATTTTGGTTTTCATGCATTTTGAGATTGATTTGGAAGAATGATTCTCGTTTTAGAAGCTTTAAGTTAGAAGAGTTGACCAATATTTGACTTTTGGATTAAAAAAACTCAGAATCAGGTTTTAATTATTCGAATAAGTTTGTATGATGATTTTGTACATGTCCACAGAGTTTGGTTAAATTTAGATGAGTTTTGAATAAGTTTGGGTTGTATGATAATTGTTTTGGATTCGATGTCGATTTGAGCATAAAGGTTACAATATTTAACAAACGTCATTTGATTCATGTTTTGACAAAATCATTATATCCGTATTGTAATTTTGGAATCATAGCAATTGAAATCATCAAGTTCGACATCGTATGAGAAATTTATGGTCATTTTACTAAGAAATGGGTTGCCAGATTTTTCAGGTTAATTACAAAATTTTCACTGAATTTGTATTTAAAAATATGCACTATTTTAAAATATTGAAACTAACGTATCTCCTTCAATATAAGGTCAAATGGAGTGAATCAAAAGCCTAAGTTGACTGGAATTTCATGATGAATCCATTAGATTCATGAAAAGTGAGTTTTGAAATAGCTTGGCACAAGAAACAAGGCAGAACAGCTGGACATTTTTGGCTTAACATTGTTGGAGTTTTTCATATCTTGCAAGTTCGAGACCGGGAGAATTCAACGATGTTCATCAAGTTTCATCCATGGGGTCAGGCCTAAACCAAAACCTAAGCATTTATCTTTGGTTCATTCCCTTGGTTTAAGCTTTATTTCATGATTTTAATTGAAAACTCATTTAGTTCTTTAAATCAAGACCTAGGGTTATGTCCTAAATTTTAAAAACTAAAAATGAGTTAGAGGCATTTATTTCTCGATTCCGTTTGGGGTTTTGTTATAACATACTCGAATTTGGAAAGTTTTGGAGGAGTATTTTGAGAGTTATGGGACCCAATGGTCATGTTCAACTGCACGTCTTAAAATAGGTATAACATGATCGTTTGCAATAATAAAACCTATCAAGGAGTTGGGATCGAATCCGCATGGTGCTAAGATAGCAGCTAGGAGTATATATTCGGAATAAGCAAGTGAAGTATCTAGGTTACACTTCCACAATAAGGTTTTTGTTTCTAAATCTAATATTAATCTACTGAATGCAAATTAAATCTAGAAGACTAGAGATAAGTGTTATTGAGAGTTCTCCAAATATATAAAAGACCTATAGTTGTGACCATGAGCTGGGTGTTTGTCTAATCGGATAATGACTATTATGCTCGTTTTAATGATCGGGGTGTATTATAGCTCACAAATCTATGCTACCCACTCAATACTTCTCGGTTAGAGAGTGGTTTTGACCAATTTGTTTTCTCAAGTCCAAATGGGTATCAACCAAAACAGTTGATAAGAGCCCAAGTCAGGTTGTTACTATCTCTAGGTTGAACCCTTTAATTGGGTTAATCAATCTCTCAATTCACCAAATTCCTTGTTAGCTAAGTTAACCTAGAGTAGGTCCCTCTTTCTCAAGAAGAGGCTAAGTCAAATAGGCATGAATCAATGTTTACAACCATCAATTCTACAACTGAAGCATAAACAAAGCTAAATAGTAAACACCCAATTATATTAAGCATACAATTAATCACCCATAAGGTTTACACACTAGGTTAGGTCACAACCCACCTAGTAAAAATCTAGCTACTCATAGTGGGAGTAGAAGAAAACAAAGAAGAAAATATAATAAAACTCATATTGGAAGATTAAAATAGAGAAATCTAATGTTAAAACGCCAAAATAAGCTAAAGTTTCCTAAAGCAGCAAAAAGAAACGGATACAATACTTTGATTATTCAAAACTTGACCTAATTTTGTGAAACACGCCTATTTATACAAATCTAGAAATCATAGACAAAAATGCCCCTCGGAGGTTCTGCGGTTGCACAATTCTGTGTGCAGTTTGTAGATTTCTTCATCTAACAGGAACTTGAGCTTTGCGGCTGCACAATTCTGAACTCTGGTTGCGAGGCAACTCCTTTATTGTCCTAATATTTAGGACAGCGGCTGCAAGGCATTCTTCTACTGCCGCATAATTCTTGTGCGGTCCGAAATTCTCAGAGGCTCTGGATTTGGTCTTTTTGCACACTCTTTGATCTTCAACTTTTAGCTCATCTTTGCAGACGCATAAGTCATGTGCGATCTGAAATTTGAGCAGTTGTCTTCTAGAGTTTACTTCTTTGTTTGCGGTCGTAGAAGGAATTTTGCAGTCCATAATTTTTTCTACGACCGCAGAATTCCTTCTGTGGACCGCACTTTTATTTTTCTGTGCCTTTCATTGCCTTATGCTTTGAAATTCCTTTTGAGTCGGATATCATCTCAGGAGCTCAATTTCAATCATTCTTGCGCACAATTTGATCAGTTTTTGGGAAAAAAATTCAATGCTTTTAGACTAATACGAAAGCTAAAAGGCGCTAATAGATAGCCAAATCCCCACTTATCAACTCCTCCAAACTTAAGTCTTTGTTTGTCCTCAAGAAAATAAATTAGTTCCCACCTCTATCAGTTAAGGGACATTACAACTAGCCCTTGGTAAGCCATTCACACCTCAGTTGGGACCAACAATTACCCACACCACTTATGCATTATTGACAACGCAACAAGTTAAAAATTTATGCACATATAGCTCTGATGTGACATTTGAGCTTCAAGAGCTGGCTTTACTCATCAAGGACTCTCGGTCTATCTTGTAGGTCATGTTCGACTCCAAACTCTTCCTCCTCTACTTTCCATTTTCCAAGCTCACTTAAGAATATAGCACTTAATTCAAAGATTTATGAACGGTTCACTCATCTTTCTTAAGAGAATGTCACAAGTACGACTTCAAGTACCATAGGCATTCCCCTCGTGTAAATCATTACTAATATAAGCTCACTCGACTCAAAATCAAGCAGGACTTCTTTCGGGATGTAATGAAGCCTTTCGGATTTGAGATTGATACAATATGGGAAAGTGGTTACACTTCCTTAAGCACTCCATCTTTTATTTCTCGGCTCGTATTTTGCCAATTCCTTGAGGTACTTTCTTTTCCTTGGGGGATTAGATATACTTAACATCACTCTTTCTTGATCATTTCATTCTTATTTCTTCCATATTTTAGGACCATTGTCTTCTGTTGAATCCCTTCAACTCTTCCACTTATTCACTTTTTTCATTTCTCTTTTTGTTCTTTTCTTTTCTTTGCCTTTTCTTTTTATCATTTCTTTTCTATTTTTGTGCCTTTATACCTTTTTCAATTTACTCGTCTCTCCTCCAAACTTACATTTTTAGCCATTTGTTTCACATGAGTGTTAAGGAAAGCTCAGGTGCCAAGAGAGGGTCACGATAGAACGGGTAAAGGCTTGTAACATGGTTTTCAAATGAGAAAGGATAAAGTCTTGAAGGGGTTGACTAGGGATGACATATTTGGTGGGCAATATAAAACGCAAACGGGCGAAGGAAAGCCTACAATCACTTCTAAAGCCTAGCAAGACTTAAAATTTTACCTTGAAACACATTCGAGGCATGTTCTAGACCTTCTGCATGGATACTTGGACGAGCAATAAAGCATCCACCCATCATGCAACTAGATTGTTAAAGAGGATAGAGTCGAGGGCCCACAACGACCACATTTAAGATTGAAGATCACTATGGTCTGATTAGACTACCCGATGGTACCAAAGTCAACACAAAAGTCACAAAGTCACTAACTAGAGCTATTTCCTTTTAAAAACCTTGTCCATAATCATAAGCACGTAGCTAAATGTGTTGGTGCCAAATGAAGCATGTTTAACTCTTCGAGTTTGTCTTAATCAGGTCTTTTTATTCATTACTACTACTATTATAACCTACACACAAAACATACTCATTCCCATAAGAAGGTTGTCATGCCATCCATTGTTGGGATGAGTCACCCAGTTCACACAATAACTACCTTTGAAAAGAATCGTGGAATTAAGAAAATAAAAGGCTTATTGCCTACTAGAACATAAAAAGAAACTACTAAATCAAAAAGAAGCTACTAAATCAAACACTAACTAATAAGGAAATAAACATAAAAAAGATACAAAGCAAAACCTATTGAAACTAGGAGGAATATACATAATGAAGAGAGAGAGAGAAGATATATACATAATGAGAAAGAAGAAGAAAATAGTATCAAGTTAAGTATAAGACAAATGTCTCCGAATCATCAAATAAAATCAAATAAAACTACACCACCCCCTCTACCCCCAAATAAAAATAATCATTGTCCCAAATGCTTAACAAAATAAGAAGAAAGGGATGGAAAGAGTGAAGAAGACTCCATATGAATCCTTGGACATCTCTGTGTCCCCAGCAATATCACGCCCTTAGGCTCATCCAACTGGATCTCATCATCTTTAACTATGGGAGTGGATGGGTTGGTGAATATCTGACGTACTGCATTGGCAGTTTCGGTGGCCAAGTCTGGCTTCTCAAACTGGCTAGCTGATGCCAATGGAGCTGATGGTGCTGTAAGACCTAGATCAATCAACATATGAAAGGGTAAATCTACGGCTGCTGCAATCTTGGTCACCTCTCTCTAGACCTTGTCAATTGACTTCTTGGTGGCATGGGACTTTCTCATTTTATTTACCTCTTTTCCCAGCTCTTCTATCACTGCCATATGTTGTACTAAAGTGTTCATAATAGTAGTCTGGTTCTCCAGGAGCTTCTTCAAACTATCTTCCAATGTCGGGGGAAATTAAGGTGCCTGAATAGATGGCTGTGCTGCAACAGTGGTGGATGAGCTAGACAGCTGTGTAGTGGCTATCTACATCCAGTTATTGAGGCTCGCAATGTCTGGGAGACTCGCAGCACAGAAAGTGGAATAGTAGGCATGTGCACTGACTTGAAAGCTGAGGTAGAACCTGTGATAGGGATTGCAGTAAGAACTAAAGATGATGGAGGAGGCATGGCTGTGGCACTAGGGGAAGTCTTGGACAAAGAGGATGGAGCATTAGCTACCTCCACAACTACTACACTTGACTCATCAGATTGGCCTATGGTGGCAGATGGCTAAATTTTTCTCTTAGGGTTGTTCACATCCATAAATGGATGCCATGAGAATGGGCTTCTTTGGCTGCACCTTTGTGTCATAATCCCTTGGCTCTACCTGCACATCCATTAGATACTTTGTATGGTATTGGGATACGGGTAGGAAGAGTTATCATGTCGAGCAATTATTGAGATGTTGGCTGACATCATGGCTCCCATATTGATAGGGTACCCGGCCATGATAGAATCAACTAGAACTGCCCAAGAAATTGGAAGATATGTCTAATTCCGGCTCGGGTCTAGTCTGCTGCACACAAAGGTTTACCACCCCTTTTCCTCAAAACTAAGAGTGCTCCTATAGATTGGCCCCCCTGCCATGATCCATGGCAGTGGTGGTCCTGGTGTAGCTTGAATCTTTGCTAATCAAGGACGAGATGCATCTTAAAGTGCACACATTTCTAAGTACTTTGTGGGATCGATATTGTCAAATCCCAAGTATGTGTTCAATGTGTGCTAATAAAAACTTACTTTGAGGTTTCTCACTTTTGTCGCCTTTGTTCCTTTCTTGATATGTACTACATTGGCATAGAACTCCAGAACAAGGTACTCTTTTGCATCCACCACGCTCTGGGTAAACCACATCCAACATTTTCGTTCTCTAAACTATCTTAAAATACTGAAGGGTTATACCTCTCCAGGTCTTTCAACTGAAATTATCGCTCAAGAGTGAGCGAACTCACTAGCCACCAAGTGTAGAAGCTAGTGAAGGAAGCCAAACTAACAAACCGGTCTTCCTGCAACTCTTTCTTCTTTGAACATTCAAGAACGACAGCTGTAGCATCTCCCCCTCTACTATCATTGGGGATGTCATCAACATTAGTGTCTGGTGCCTCATCGACAAGTGTAGAGCATGGCTCAGAAGACCCTCGAAAGTGCTATGAGATGTGGACGACTTGTCTCTGAGTTAATACCGTCCTGATGGATTTGACTGGACAACCAGCTGGTCTTGAACTGAGTTGCCCTCCGATGCTTCCCTAGACGGGACATAAGAACTAGACTCAAAAGACTTTGCACCTCTCCCTCTTCCAGTTGTAATCTTCTTTGAGATTATCTTTTGTAGGCCAAGGGTAAAATACTTTTGCCGCGACCCGGGAAGGTTTACCCCTCCTTTTAGAGGTATGTCCTCTGCCTCTAGATCTAACTATTTTCTGTACCAAGCAAAGGCAGTTGTTAGTTACAATTCAAGTTAAAACAGACAAGAACACACCAGAGAAGACAGTAAAGACGCAGTTGAAACATGCTTACAGGATAAGGATTTGCGGTCCGCACATTTTCCTTCGCAGCCATAGATTGGGCTTGCGGACCGCACAATTTTATTATGCGGCCACAAATGTGGAATGCGGTCCATACACTTTTCATTGCGGCCACAACTCTAAAATCCAAATGTGCCAACTCTTTGATAACCGAGAATTAGTTGATGTGTAGCCACAACCTATTTTCTACGGTCCGCACTATTTTCTTGTGGCCGCACTTGTGAGTCACAATTTTGTAGACTCTCTAATAACAGACAAAGGGCAGTTCTACAGCCACAATGGGATTTTTGTGGTCCGCACAATTTTCCTTGTGGTCGCAGACCCATTCATTACTAAAGTACCCAAGACTCAACTTCTGCGTACCGCACAATTTCTTGTGCGACCACAAATTTCAAATAATGACGAACATATTTTTAGGGCTTGCAATTTTTAAATAAATTTTGACATGATAGCAGTGTATAAGTATGAAATCTATCGACCTATTCCTCCTAAAGCATGTATTAGTTGACCCACTACAATTTTACCCCTGCATGGTTGTACAATTGAGTTCTACTGACAAATGACCTAAAAATACTTAAAAAATACAAATCAAACTAAAAATTGAGAAATTCTAACAGGTAATTGAAGCATACCAGGTACGAAAGAGTGCAAGAAATGAGTGATCACAATTGTTGAGTGTGTGAGCAGATGATTCCAAGAGATTTCAATTTTAGTGTTGTGTATGTGTTTAGAGACAGAAAATTGGAATTGTATCCTTAAGCTTCCTATTTATACTTATCGATGTTTTCAAGGGAAGAAGGAGTGAGTGCAGCCACATAATTCCAATTGCGGACCGCAGTCTGTTACTTTTAAGCTTAAACCAACATTTTGTCTGTGGTCCGCAAAAATTTTTGTGCGACTATAGATCCCCATTGCGGATCGCCAATTTTCGGTTTCGGCTGCAGATCGAGAATTTCTCTAACAAACCAACTTCAAAGAGTTGTCATTTTCCATCCTTTATTGGTGCGGTCTGCAAGTCATTTGTGCGGCCGCAGGGGCACTTTTGTTGCTTTAATCATAATTATATGGTCCACACGATACACTTGCAGTCCGTAGTTCTTTCAACACTTAACCAAATTTCTGTCGATAATTCCTGTAAAGTACACTCATCGCTGCAACACACTTCAAATCACGTCAGCATCAAAATAACACCTAACTACAAAAGAAACAAAGAAAAGAAAACGAAACATGGTTTGCCTCCTAAGAACCACCTGACTTAACGTCGGGGCACGATGCAAAATACCATCAATTGAAAAGAATCACCGCCATGACATGGCCATCTCCAACTTCTCCCAAATAGTGCTTCACCCAGTGACCATTGACTCAGAATACCTCAGTGTTTTTGTTCTTCAAGTCCAATGCACCAAAGGGTGTCACACCCACAATTTCAAATGGGTCACTCCATTTAGACTTTAACTTCCTGGGAAACATCCTCAATCACGAGTTAAACAACAACACAACATCACCCTCTTTGAACTCTTTGTTCTAAATGTACTTATCATGAAGATATTTCATCTTTACTTTGTACAAGGACGAACTTCTGTATGCATGATACCAAAACTCATCCAATTCATTCAAATGTGCAAGCCTCAAATTAGCAGCTACATCCCAATCAAGATTCAACTTCTTTTGAGCCCACATGTCTTTGTGCTCAAGTTCCACCAAAAGACGATAAACTTTTCTGAACACCAACCGGTATGGAGACATTTCGATAGGCATTTTGTAAGCCGTCCGATGAGCCTATAAAGCATCATCGAGTTTCTTGGACCAATCCGTTTGGTTAGAATTCACTGTTTTGGACAAACTGCTCTTTATCTCCTAGTTGGAGACTTCCACTTGACCGCTTACTTGTGGATCATAGGGAGTTGTAATTTTATAAGTAATACTACGCTTGGTAAGTAAGGTGTTGAAAGCCTTATTACAAAAATGTGAACCCCCTCCCATTTCTTATAATAGTATGCGGAGTACCCAACCTTGTGAAAATATTCTTCTTCAAAACGCCACAACACTTCTCGCCTCATTGTTGGGAAGAGCAACAACCTCAACCAAATTTGACACATAATCAACCGCGACCAAGATATAGGTTTTTCCACAAGAACTCACAAAAGGACCCATGAAGTCAATACCCCACACATTAAAAATATCAATCTCCAAAATGGTGGTGAGAAGAATTTCAATTTTCTTTGAGATTCCATTGGCCCTTTGACATTCATCACATCTTTTCACTAGATCACTTGCATCCTTTTAAAGAGTTGGCCCATAGAAACCACAACTAAGCACTTTGGTTTCTGTTCTCGCCCCACCATGACGACCTCCATCTTTCAAGGCCATCATGCGGCCTCCCCTCCTCCTTCGAATGAGACAAGGGGTTCGTCACTTGATTTTCACTCCCTTTTCGATCTTGGATATCAATATCAAACTCTTATAACAAAATCACTCATCTCATAAATCGAGCTTTGGAATCTTTCTTGGTCATAAGATAATAAAGTGCCGCATGATCTATGTGGACAATAACTTTTGCACACATCAAGTACGGGCGAAACTTCTTAATGGAAAACACAATGACAATGAGCTCTTTCTCCATAAAATTATATTTTACTTGAGCACTATTCAGGTCCTTACTAGCACAGTAGATCGGATGAAAAATCTTGTTAATACGTTTCCCCAAAACATCCCAGCGCTACGTCACTAGCATCGCATATGAGCTCAAAAAAGATACTCCAATTTGGAGTGTTGATGATCAGAGTAGTTGTCAATTAACTTGAACTTTGGAAATTCAAAAGCTCTCATGAAATCATCATTGAAGTTAAACTTAACATCCTTCTCGAGAAGCTTGCACAATGGGTTCATCACTTAAAAAAACATTTGATGAAGTGACGGTAAAACCCCGCGTGACCTAAGACACTCAACACGTCCTTTACCGAAGCTAGATGTGGAAGTTTAGAAATCACCTCAATATTTGCCTTGTCAACTTCAATTCCATTCTTTGAGATCTTGTGGCCACCAATAATGCCTTACTCGACCATGAAATGACATCTCTCCCAATTGAGCACTAAATTTGTTTCTTCACATCTTGCCAACAGTTTATCTATGCATTGTTATTGGTTTTCCTCATGGACTTATACACATCGAAAACCACCTTTTCATCACCAACCGGAAAATAATTTCTCCAGCTTCAACATCATAAAGAGCATTTCCCGTAGCAAGGAAAGGTCTTCCAAGAATAATCGGCACCTCATAATTACCATCCCAATCAAGAATGACAAAATCCACCGTAAGAATGAATCTATCAACATGAACTAAATCATCCTCAATCACTGCCAAAGGTCTCTTCATAGTGTGATTGGCCATTTATAATCTCATACAGGTGGGCCCTGGTTGCCCAATTCCAATGTATTGAAAACCAAATATGGCATCAAATTGATACTTGCCCTAATATCATAAAGAGTTTTAACAAACTCGACACTTCCAATTGTACAAGGAATCGTGAAAGAACTGAGATCCTCCAATTGGGAGCCATTGAGTGCACAATTGAACTCAGTTGCTAAGTGGCTTTGATGGTTTCAAATTTCATCAACCTCCTCTTTGTCACAAGATCCTTTATGAATTTGCATAATCGGGCATCTGTTCCAAGGCTTCAACTAATGGCACATTGATTAAGAGACTCTTCATTATTTGGATAAACTTCTTGAATTGATTCTCACCATTTTGCTTGGCGAATCTTTGAGGGAAGGGAGGGTGAGGCTTAGGCATTAGTGTCTTAGCCTTTTGCACTACGGTTCCGGTATGTCAATAATGTGATCCCTAGACGGGTCTCTTCCACACTATCATCAATATTAGTTTGTAACTCATCATTAGGTTACTATAAATTGTTTGGGATCTCTTCTTCTTGTACCACTTGCTCATCATCCAAAAGTTGCATTTTTCTTGAGGTAGGTGCATCCCCACCTTTTCCACTTCTTGTAGTAACGGCCATGGCATGCCCCGAGTTGTTGCCACCATTTGGGTTTATCACCGTGTCACTTGGTAGTGCCCCTTTATGACGAGTATTTATAGCTTGAGATATTTGCCCCAATTGAACTTCTAAGTTGCGAATTTATGTATTGTGTGAGGCAAGTTGGTCATTCGAATCGGTATTTTTCTCTATCATTTGCTTGAACATATTCTCAATATGCCCCATTTCATCGTTTGAAGAAGTTGGACCATGGGAAGGATAAGGAGGCGGGTTGCTTGGTTGTTAATAAATCGGGGGCATTTGAAAATGCCACCCTTGGTTTCCTTGATTATTGTTCCAACCGCCTTGGTTTTTACCCCTTCCCCCGACAATTTCCTTGATTATTGCCACTCCAATCTCCTTGATTATTGCTGTTATGCCAATTCCCTTGATTGTTTCCACCACGCCAATTACCATAGTTATTGCCTCCATTCCAATTACCTTGATTATTTTTAGGTCACCATTGTGAGCACGTGATTTTTGCCCTAAGCAGATCATTCCCAAAATATAAGCAAAATGATTTTAAAATAATTTTTGTGGCATTTTGTATTAATTGTGTGCATAATAATAATTCATAAAATAGGTAAAAATACAGGATTTTACTTTTACAATTTTTGTGATTGTTGAAAACGAATCAAAGAAAATCAAAATACGCATTTATTTGTTCTTAATTAGAAAATACTATAAAAAATAGAAATTAATTACTTCTTTTTTTTAAAAAAATTAGTAAAAAATCAGAAAATTTGAGGAGAAAGAAAATACAAGGAAAATAGGAAAGAAATTAAAATACAAAAGGAAAATACAAAATGTAGAAAGGAAATAAATACAAAAATACAAAAAAAATACAAGAAAAGTATAATACAAAAAATACAATTACAAAATCTGGGCTAATACAAATAATGGCCCAATTGTTAAATACCCGCCAAGGCCCAAAGAGACCAAACCCGATCTGCCCATGTACAAGTTAAAACGACATCGTTTAGATGATATTAGATCTGGACCGTTGAAAGCTTTGATCAAACGGCCAGGAATGATGGCCATTACTTGAATGAAACGACGTCGTGTAATGAAATCAAGCAGAGTCGTTGATCTAATCCATCCAACGGTCACGATTTAAGGGCCACTTAAATGGAACGATGTCGTATAAAGGGGAATTAACTCTGAGCCGTTGGTTCATTAGATCAAACGGTCTAAGATCTTCAAAGGTTTTTAAATATACCAAACGTTACATACACCCTCATTTCATATCCCTTCGTCTTCAATGGAAAACACTAGCCGCCCTAGGTTTCTCTCAAACACCCTTCAGAAACCTACCAGCGGGGAACACCACCATCTCTGATGAATCCACCTTTTACACCGTCTAACCTCTTCCATCTCCTCTTTCACCCCATCTAACTAGTTTTCTTCAAAGACCCCTCGAAACCTTCGAATATTTCAAAAGGTGTCGCCGGAACCCTATTCCGGCGAGCACCACTTTTGATTCAGAACCCACCATTAATACCGTCTAACCTCCTCCATCTCCTCTTTCACCCTATCTAATTAGCTTTCTTCGAGTAAACCCAGAAACCATCGAATATTTCAGAAGGTGTCGCCAGAAACCTACTCCGGCTAACACTTTTTCCAAGAACCACTCTAAGACACCCCGGAACATCCAGTTTGAGAATCTTTTCAATAAAAATAGATTCAACAGTCTGCCTGAGAACAAAAACACCAAGAAACGACATCCAGAGTTTCAAGTGTTCTGGAAAATGAAGAAAATGAAGAAAAGGAAAAACAGAAGAAAGAAGAGAAAAATAAAAGAAGGAAAAAGAAAGCTAAGTATCTAAATCTCTTGCGTTTTGATGATTGCATGACTACTGACTCCCTTCTTTGAATAGTTCTTGAGAGAATCATAGGTTTTAATTGCTGTACTTAGATTTTAGGGTCTTTTACTTGTTAAAACCTGATTAGTAACTTGTTTTCTGTTAACTATATCTGTTTATGTGCTCTTTTGAATCTCATTAGTTGATTACTTGTTTCTGATCTGGGTTTTATATGTTAAAAGTGACGAGTATTCGTTTAATTTTGTGAATCAGTTAAGATTTTTTGACTTTGACTTCTGTGAATCTGATTAATACAGGGGGGTTAAAGGGTAAATAAGATAAAAGGCAGGGTTTAATTTGGGGAATGTTAATAGGTACGCTATAATAAATCTAAAGGGGTGAGGGTATATTTGGGAATCCTGCTTGGTTCACAGGTAATTATGTAAAGGGTAAAGGGTATTATGGGCATAACAAAAGGGAAATTGGGTGAAAATTGAAAGCAAGTGAG
>MU774394.1:11096-46305 GCA_026770625.1 Nicotiana glauca
TAGAAATTTGGCTGACTCTTAACATAAGAGTGCAGTTTTAGAGAGTGAAAACAGGCTGTCCTTTATCCAGAGATCAGTAGTTTGAGAGTTTTTTTGAGAGTGTTCTGTTTTGAGTGTTAAACAACAGAAAATCAGAACCGTCCATTGCATCTTTTGCACTTCTGGTTCATCTTGTTCTGTTTGTGATTGCTGGCTTGTTTCTGGGATTTCACTGAGGTTTTCATTTGGGTTTACCTGAGTTTGCTGTTGGTTTTCAACTGGTGCGGTTCATCTGTTACTGTTCCATTGCTGTTGTGGTTGTTATTACTGGGTTGTTGCAGGTGTATTGCTGTTATTGCTGTGGTGTACTGCTGTCCTGACCTTCCTCTCTTCTTCTTCTACTTTCAATTCCAGGTACACATTTGTGTCTCTCATATCATTTGAAGTGAAATGAAGTGCAGGCAAACCTTGCCTGTTGAATTTCCTCTTTGTTTGCTTTAATTTGATGTCAAATAAAACCCCTAAGCATGTGTTGGATTACTGAATGTATAACTGACTGCAAGTTTATCAATTCACTCTCTAGCATCTTATATGCTTTTATACTAGGACTGAACTGTGTAATTTGGACTGCACTAGCTCGATATGAACTGTTCTAATTATACTTTGGTAGTAGAATGTTAATTAGTTTAGGAATATCATGTTTGGTAATCAGTTGGATGGTTAAAGATGAAGTGGTAGTATTTGTTAGTCAATTCGATCCATGTATTATGTGTAAACCTGTCAAACTAAATAATAACTCGGGCTAAAAATCAGTCATTAGTTCTGAATCAAGTTATATCTCTCTTCTATGCTGTTTGGTTATAGGAGTAAGAAGGTCATTTGAAACAGGAAACAATTTCACCTTTAATTGTGGTAGCTCATTTCGAAATGCATATGTTGTTTGAGTGCTAAACTAGTTGATAGATGAAACCAATTTGAAAGTAATCAGCATGTTGAATGTTAATAAAATCAATGCTATTTTTATTTGTGCTACACTTTATTAGCACCTGAAAACTCAATAAAAACCAGTAAACAAGTATTGCTTCTTCCCGTTACAAGCCGTTGGGCCGTTTGTGGCAATATTCACAGACCCATATTAGACCTAATTCAACTGATTCATACAGTGGTTTACCCATGTGATTTTGGGCCTTGGCACTCAAATGGACGGCCCATTTTCTAGCAGGATTATCCTGTTGTTCAATGGCCCCAAGGATTCGATACAGCTTGACAGACCTTATCCAGTTTGGGTTGGAGTCGAAGCCCAACTATTTGTTCATAGGCCAAATTATTTGGCTCATTGATTTGAGGCCTGATTTAAGATGGCAATATATAGTTTAACATAATATAATCCATATCATTTATCAATTAGGATATTTCTTTTTCATTAGAGACAAGAGGTTGAGTAGAAAATCATAGTTCTTTTAGGTTGGCCTTTAAAATATATGGGATGAGCCTCGCCAAACAAAAATGAATAACTTGCGGGGCCCTCTTTAAATGTTTATATTAAAATACTTAGAATTCGGGGCATGCCGTTTAGCGAATTTCACGGCCCTCCTCAAAGATAATAACCCGTTAGTCGCTTTAGGCGCGCTTTTTAAAATATATTTACCTTCTTAAATACGGGTGTGCATTTCATGCAACCCAAATCCAAATCCCAAAACGTTGAATAAAATGTGTCGAGGATCCGGGTGCATTTCATGTGACGTGATCCGAAAACACATTTTTTAAACGACTTTCACTTTCTTAAAAGATTTCTAACTAAAAGCGGTTAAATAATTCTAAAAATTGCACAATAGGATAACATGCATAAAAATTAGATTTTTGCCAAATATAACAGTTGAGCGACCGTGCTAGAACCACGGAACTCGGGAGTGCCTAACCCCTTCTCCCGGGTTAACAGAATTCCTTACTCGGATTTCTGGTTCACGACTGTTGAACAGAGTCAATCCTTTTCCTCGATTCGGGATTCAAACCGGTGACTTGGGACACCATAAATCTCCCAAGTGGCGACTCTGGATTTTAAATAAAATAAATCCCATTTCGATTGTCCTTTAATTGGAAAAACTCCTTTTATTATACCCTTCACGGGGAGTAGTAGCAAAAAATGAGGTGTGATAAGCATGATCTGAATTTATTTTGGAGGTCCGGTGTAGAATTATGCTTGAATTGGCGAACTTAGTATTTTGGCAAATTCTGGTTGATAGGTGAGATTTTGATCCGAGGGTCAGAATGGAATTCCAAGAGTTGTCTTAGCTTCGTTAGGTGATTTGGGATGTGTGTGCAAAATTTCAGGTTATTTGGAGGTGTTTTGGTCGGGTTTTTGATCAAATGCGAGTTTCGGGAGTTTTAGAAGAACTTAGGCTTGAATCCGATGTAATTTGATGGTTTTGGTGTTGGTTGAGGTGTTTTGATGACTGAAGCAAGTTAGAATGATGTTTTAGGATGGGTTGGCACTTTTGGTTGAAGTTCCGGGGGCCTCGGGGTGATTTCGGATGGCTATCGGGATGAATTTTGGACTTGTGTTGTTTTAGAAATTTGCTCGTTCTGGTGTTTCTGCATCTGCGGAAGAGGGGCCGCAGATGCGAAAATGGGGTCGCAGGTGCGAGAGGTTCTAGGGAGGCTGGTTTCCTTCCACAGGAGCGGATAGAGGCCCGTAGAAGCGGAGTCCACAGAAGCAGATTTAGATCGCAGAAGCGGTCCTGGGAAAATAGTGAAGCTCCGCAGATGCAGTACTTGGATTGCAGATGCAAAAAATGTCTGGGCAAAAGGGTTTTAGAAGTTCATTTTGTTCTGCGAGCTAAGCTATTTTTCCCCTATTTTTGAACATCCTGGAGAGCTTTTGGACGGGAATTGAAGAGGGTTTCTACTGGGATTGATAGGAGGTAAGTTCTATGACCTAAAAACATGATTTAATTGTAAAATCAACCTAGAAATTCATAAAAATTTATCAAAAAAGGGGAAGAACTAGGGCTTGAGTTTTGGTACTTCAAATTGGGTTTTGATGGGTCATTTGAGCTCGGATTTGGGAGTTCTTGATTTGTATAGACTCGTGGCAAGATAAGGAATCCGTTGATGTAAAAATTTCAAGAATTCGAGAAGTGGGCCCGGGGCTCGGGTTTTGCAAATTTTGTGATTTTTGATGTTTTTCGATTCTTTTCGATTGGGTTATGTTCCCTTAGCCTATTGTGACGTATTCGTTGTGGTTTTGGTCATATTCGACGTGCAAGGAGGCTAATTTGCGAGGCAATGGCATAGCGAGCTAGGATTTTTACCAGCTTGAGGTGAGTAATGATAGTAAATGATATCCTGAGGGTTTGAAACCCCGGATTTGCACAACGTAGTGCTATATTGAGGTGAAACACGCACTTTATGACGAGCGCGGGGTTATTTACTACTGGGGATTGTGACTTGGTCCACCCCAATTAATATTTTTACCACGTATTGACTGAGATGTGTTTTTTATCAACATGATTTGGGATTGTTGCCATATTTTGGGCTTTATGCCGACTAATTGAATCCTTCGTGGATTTTTATCACTATTTCCTCACTATTTGATATACTACTTGAACTCAGTCCTGTTGATTATACTGTTTTACAAACTTAGAAACTTTTAATTGAATTTTGAGACTTAAATGATATTTCCACTGTTGTTTGGGCTGAGCACTACTATTTTATTGATGCCCGAGGGGCTTATGATGTTTTCTTTGAGTGAGGCTGAGGGCCATATGTGAGGATATACTGAGTGATATGAGGCCGAGGGCCTGAGATACATTTATATGCCACGAGGTGGCTTGAGTGATGTGAGGAGGCTTTCAGGCCTTGTAAGTGATGTGAGGAGGCTTTCAGGCCTTATGAGTGATATGAGAAGGCTTTCAGGCCTTTTGTTGATATAGCGCTTGGGCCGTAAGGAGCCCCATATGATCCGAGAGTGAGTCCACAGTGAGTGCGGGTACCCATATGATCTGAGAGTGAGTCCAAGGGGCTGATATTATGCTGAGTGACTGATACTAAGCCTGAGGGGATGATACTGTTATGAGCTATTGATACTAGGCCCGAGGGGCAGATTACTACTCACTATTTACTTGTCGTTCTACCTGATTTACCTATTTTTAAAAGGAGGTTTCATTTGACTCTTTACCGTTTTACTGCTTTAAGTGATTTACTGCCTATTATAGAATTGCCTTGTGCATTTATGTGTTTTCATGCCTTCGGTTATTATTTATTATTATTACTCACTAGGTCGGAGTACTCACATTACTCCCTACACCATGTGTGCAAATTCAGGCATAGCAGAGTCCGCACCTGAGCACTGATTCCTTCCAGACCAGGCAGCGAGTTGGAGTTACGAGGTAGTTGTTGACGTCCGCAGCCCCTTGTCTCCCCTATCTTACATCATTTATGTTTTCTCCAGACTATTGTATCGGATATTATACTCTGTAGACTTATAGTAAACTTTGTAGTAGCTCATGACTTGTGACACCTCAGTTTGGGCTGTGTCGGGATGGTTTTCCTTTGCTATTATCGTTGTTTCTGCATTTATAACTGTTTTACACGTGTTTTGGATTTGTTAATGTTGATTAATTATTAAAAGAAGTGTTTACGTTGTTCTGGCTGGCCTTGTCTTCGTGAGAGGTGCCATCATGATCGGGTTAGGATTTGGACCATGACGAGTTGGTATCAGAGCCTAGGTTACTAGATCTCGCGAGTCATGAGCTGGTTTAGTAGAGTCTCGCGGATCAGTATGGAGACGTCTGTACTTATCCTCGGGAGGCTGCAAAACCTTTAGGAAAACTTCACATTCTTGAAATTATTATCGTGCGAACTTGTTGATCCGAGTACTAAATTTCTCTTTATTCTATCCTCTCACAGATGGTGAGGACACGAGCTACTGGACGTGATGGACATCTACCAGTACCACCCACTGAGGCCACCAGAGGTCGTGGACGCGGTCGTGGTCATGGTAGAGCAGCAGGGGTAGCACCTGTGGATCCTCCAGTTGCCCCACCTCAGGATCAGGTTCCAACAGTACAAGTTCAGGCACCAGCTGTGCCCATCATGATTCCGGGTCTTCACGATACTTTGGCTAAGATTTTGATAGTTTTCACCGGCCTGGCTCAGGCAGTTTCAGCCACCACAGCAGCAGCTACTTCGCAGGCTGGGGGAGGTAATCAGACCCCCGCTGCTCGCACACCTGAGCAGGTAGTGTATGGATTACAGACTCCAGAGGCACCTCCAGCTCAGCCAGTTGCACCATTGCTGGAGTTTAGGGTTCCAGCTATGCCTGAGGATGAGCAGCGTCACCTCGAGAGGTTTGGTAGACTCCAGCCTCCGACATTCAGTGGTGCTGAGGGCGAGGATGCCCTGGGTTTTCTTGACATGTGTCAGTGGATGCTCCGTACATCAGGGATTCTGGAGTCTAGTGGTGTGGCATTTACCACCTTTCAGTTTACTGGGGTAGCCTTCACTTGTTGGGAGGCATATGAGAGGCGTAGGCCGGCTGGTGCAACACCTTTGACTTGGCAGGAGTTCTCCACTCTCTTCTTGGAGAAGTATGTACTGCAGTCCCGTAGAGAGGAGCTGCGCAGGCAGTTTGAGTGACTACAGCAGAGAGATATGACTGTGTCTCAGTATGAGATGAGGTTGTTAGAGTTGGCTCGTCATGCCGTCTGGATGGTTCCGTTGGATCGTGAGTGGATTAGGAGATTTGTTGATGGCCTTAACTGCCATCTCTATGTTCTTATGACTAGAGATAGTATTGGGTGGTTCATTCGAGGAGGTGGTTGATATAGCTCGATATATTGAGGCGGTTCACCGTCACGATCGATAGGAGAGGGAGGCCAAGAGGCCTCGAGGTTATGGAAGTTTCAGTGGTGCTCCTTCGAGGGGCCAGTTCCAGCTTGGTAGGGGTCGTTCTTTCAGGCCTGCTCAGTCAGCTCGTCCTGAGTATCGTGGGGTATTTTAGGTCGTGGTTATCATGGTTCTCAGCAGAGTCAGCCTTTACTCCGCTCTTCCAGCACAGAGTTCATCTCGTGCCCTGCCTGCTTAGGGTTCTTCTAGGCCGAGTGTGTCAGCTAGTCACTCCAACGTGAGGGGTTCCTTTCAGTCCCATTCTCCATTACCTGGGAGTTGTTATGAGTGTGGAGAGTTTGGGCATATGTGGAGGCAGTGTCCTCATGGTGCTGCTAGCTCATCTCAGCAGAGGAGTCAGCCCTCATCTTCTGGTCCAATTTCTTCAGCACCCACCCCGCCAGCTAGGGGTGAGGGTCAGGCAGCTAGGGGTCGCCCCAGAGGTAGAGGTCGATCAGGCGGTGGTCAGGCTCATTTTTATGCTCTTCAGGGCAGGACAGATGCCATTGCTTCAGATGCTGTCATTACAGGTATTATTTCAATCTGCCACAGAGATGCCTTAGTATTATTTTATCCTGGTTCCACCTATTCTTATGTGTCCTCATATTTTTCTCATTATTTGGGTACGTCCTGAGGGTGTCTTGCTTTACATGTTCATATATCTACCCCGATGGGCGATACTATTGTTGTAGACCATGTGTATCGGTCATGTTTGGTGACTATTGGGGGTCTGGAGACCCGAGTTGATCAATTGCTATTGAGCATGGTGTATTTTGATGTTATTTTAGGCATGGGCTGGTTATCTCCGTGTCATGCCGTTCTAGACTGTCATGCTAAGACAGTCACTTTGGCTATACCGGGTGTATCGAGAATCGAGTAGCATGGTATGACTGATTATGTTCCTAGCAGGGTGATTTCATTCTTAAAGGTGCAGCGTATGGTTGGGAAGGGTTGCCTTTCATATTTGGCGTTTGTGAGGGATGTTGGAGCCGGGACTCTTAGCATTGATTCTGTTCCAGTTGTGAGGGAGTTTCCAGATGTATTTCCTGCAGACTACCGGGCATGCCACCGGACAGGGATATTGATTTTGGTATTGACCTGGTGCGGGCCTCTCAGCCCATTTCCATTTTGCCATATCGTATGGAACCAGCGGAGTTGAAGGATTAGCTTCAGGAACTCCTAGATAAGGGGTTCATTCGGCCTAGTGTGTCACCGTGGGGTGCACCGGTTCTGTTTGTGATGAAGAAGGATGGCACCATAAGAATGTGCATTGACTATAGACAATTGAACAAAGTAACAGTGAAGAACAAGTATCCCCTGCCTCGCATTGATGATTTGTTTGACCTGCTTCAGGGAGCGAGGGTGTTCTCCAAGATTGATCTCCGTTCGAGCTATCACCAGTTGAAGATCAGGGATTCAGATATTATTAAGACTACTTTCAGGACTAGATATGGGCACTATGAGTATCTTGTCATGTCCTTCGGGCTGACTAATGCCCCAACAACATTCATGCATTTGATGAACAATGTATTTTGGCCTTATCTAGATTCGTTCATTATTTTTTTCATTGATGATATTCTGGTGTATTCGCGTAGTCAGGAGGAGCACGCGCAACATTTGAGAGTTGTATTGCAGAGATTGAGGGAGGAGAAGCTTTATGCAAAGTTCTCCAAGTGTGAGTTTTGGCTCAGTTCAGTGGCCTTCTTGGGGCACGTGGTGTCCAACGAGGGTATTCAGGTCGACCCGAAGAAGATAGAGGCGGTGCAGAGTTGGCCTAGACTGACCTTAGCCATAGATATTCGTAGTTTCCTTGGTTTGGCAGGTTATTATCGCCGGTTTGTTCAAGGATTTTCCTCTATTTCATCGCCCTTGACCAAGTTGACTCAGAAGGGTGCTCCATTTGTATGGTCGGACGAGTGCGAGGAGAGCTTTCATAAGCTCAAGACATCTTTGACCACAGCTCCAGTATTGGTTTTGCCATCAGCTTCGGGTTCTTACACTGTATATTTTGATCCTTCGAGAGTTGGGATCGGATGTGTATTGATGCAGGAGGGAAGAGTTATTGCTTATTCTTATCGTCAGTTGAAGCCTCACGAGAAGAACTACCCTGTACATGATTTGGAGTTGGCTGCTATAGTTCATGCTCTGAAGATTTGGAGGCACTACTTGTATGGTGTATCTTGTGAGGTATTCACCGATCATCGCGATCTTCAGCATTTGTTCAAGCAAAAGGATCTTAATTTGAGGCAGCGGAGGTGGCTAAAGTTACTTAAGGATTATGATATTACCATTCTGTATCACCCGGGAAAGGCCAATGTAGTGACCGATGCTTTGAGCCGAAAGGCAGTTAGTATGGGGAGTTTGGCGTATATTCCAGTTGGGGAGAGGCCCTTTGCAGTTGATGTTCAGGCCTTGGCCAATCAGTTGGTGAGAGTAGATATTTCGGAACCTAGTCGGGTGTTGGCTTGTGTAGTTTCTCGGTCTTCCTTATATGATCGCATCAGAGAGCGCCAGTATGATGATCCATATTTGCTTTTCCTTAAGGACAGGGTCCAGCATGATGATGCCAGAGACGTGACCATTGGTGAGGATGGTGTATTGAGGATGTAAGGCCGAATTTGTGTGCCCAATGTGGATGGGCTTCGGGAGTTGATATTGGAGGAGGCCCATAGCTCGCGGTATTCCATTCATCCGGGTGCCGCAAAGATGTATCAGGATTTGAGGCAGCACTATTGGTGGAGAAGAATGAAGAAAGATATTGTAGGATTTGTGGCTCGGTGTCTCAACTATCACCAGGTGAATTATGAGCATCAGAGACCGGGTGGCGTACTTCAGCGGATGATTATTCCCGAGTGGAAGTGGGAGAGAGTCACTATGGATTTTGTGAGTGGTCTTCCTCTGACTTTGAAGAAGTTGGATTTGATTTGGGTGATTTTGAATCGGCTGACCAAGTCCGCACACTTCATTCTGGTATGTACTACCTATTCTCCGGAGCGACTGGCAGGGATCTTTATCCGGGAGATTGTTCGATTGCATGGTGTTCCAGTGTCTATTATCTCAGATAAAGGTACTCAGTTAACTTCTCAGTTCTGGAGGACATTTCAGCGAGAGTTGGGTACGCAGGTAGAGTTGAGCACAACATTTTATCCTCAAACGGACGGGCAGTCCGAGCGTACTATTCAGATATTGGAGGACATGTTGCGTGCCTGTGTTATTGATTTTAGAGGTTCTTGGGATGAGTTTTTGCCGCTTGCAGAGTTTTCCTACAACAACAGTTATCAATCAAGCATTCACATGGCTCCGTATGAGGCATTGTATGGGAGGCGGTGTAGATCTCTAGTTGGTTGGTTCGAGCCCGGCGAGGCTAGGCTATTGGGGACAAAGTTAGTTCAGGATGCTTTGGAGAAGGTGAAGCTGATTCAGGAGAGGCTTCGTACAGCACAGTCGCGTCAGAAGAGTTATGCGGACCGGAAGGTTTGAGATGTGTCTTATATGGTTGGTGAGAAGGTCTTGCTGAAGGTTTTGCCCATGAAGGGCGTTATGCGGTTTTGAAAGAAAGGGAAGTTGAGTCCGCGGTTTATTGGGCCTTTTTAGGTACTTAGGAGGATTGGGGAGGTGGCTTATGAGCTTGCCTTGCCACCCAGCTTGTCTGACGTGCATTCAGTATTTCATGTTTCTATGCTTCGGAAGTATGTTGGGGACCCGTCCCATGTATGGGACTTCAGCACGGTTCAGTTGGATGATGATTTGACCTATGATGTGGAGCCGGTGGCTATTTTGGATCATCAGGTTCGAAAGTTGAGATCAAAGGATATAGCTTCGATGAAAGTGCAGTGGAGAGGTCAGCCCGTGGAGGAGGCTACTTGGGAGACCAAGCGGGAGATGCGGAGCAGATATCCTCACTTGTTTGAGGCTTCAGGTACGTTTCTTGACCCGCTCGAGGACGAGCATTTATTTTAGTTGGGGAGGATGTGATGACCCAACCCGTCGTCACGTGAGTTACCACTTCGTTTTCCCCATTTTTAGCTTATTTATGCTTCATTACCCGTATCTTATGAGATAGAGCTGGTTTGGAGAGGTTTCGATAGGAAATGAGACACTTAGTCTCTTTAAGGAAGGTTTGGTCTGGAAAAGTCAATTGGATGTGACTTACGCGTCAGAGGTTTCGGATGTGATTTCTGGTGATTCGGTTAGCTTCGGGGGATGATTTGTGACTTAGAATTAGGCTTGAATTGGCGAAGTTAGTATTTTGGTGAATTCCGGTTGATAGGTGAGATTTTGATCCGAGGGTCGGAATGGAATTCCAAGAGTTGTCGTAGCTTCATTAGGTGATTTGGGGATGTGTGTGCAAAATTTCATGTCATTTCGAGGTGTTTTGGTCGGGTTTTTGATCAAATGCGAGTTTCGGGAGTTTTAGAAGAACTTAGGCTTGAATCCGATGTAATTTGATGGTTTTGGTATTGGTTGAGGTGTTTTGATGGTTGGAGCAAGTTTGAATGATGTTTTAGGATGGGTTGGCACTTTTGGTTGAGGTCCCGGGGGCCTCGGGGTCATTTCGGATGGCTATCGGGATGCATTTTGGACTTGTGTTGTTTCAGAAATTTGCTGGTTCTGGTATTTCCGCATCTGCGGAAAAGAGGCCGCAGATGAAAAAATGGGGTCGCAGGTGTGAGAGATGCTAGGGAGGCTAGTTTCCGCAGGAGCGGATAGAGGCCCGCAGAAGCAGAGTCCGCAGAAGCGGATTTAGACCGCACAAGCAGTCCTGGGCAAATAGTAAAGCTCCGCAGAAGCGAAAATCGCATATGCGGTACTTGGATCGCAGATGCAAAAAATGTCTGGGTAGAAGGGTTTTAAAAGTTCATTTTGTTCCGCGAGCTAAGCTATTTTTCCTACATTTTTGAACATCCTTGAGAGCTTTTGGACGGAAATTGAAGAGGGTTTCGACTGGGATTGATTGGAGGTGAGTTCTATGACCTAAAAACATGATTTAATTGTAGAATCAACCTAGAAATTCATGAAAATTTATCAAAAAGGGGGGAGAACTAGGGCTTGAGTTTTCGTACTTCAAATTGGATTTTGCTGGGTCATTTGAGCTCGGATTTGGGAGTTCTAGATATGTATAGACTCGTGGCGAGATAAAGAATCTGTTGATGTAAAATTTTCTAGAATTCGAGAAGTGGGCCCGGGGCTTGGGTTTTGCAAATTTCATGATTTTCGATGTTTTTCGATTCTTTTCGATTGGGTTATGTTCCCTTAGCCTATTGTGACGTATTCGTTGTGGTTTTGCTCAGATTTGATGCGCGAGGAGGCTGATTTGCGAGGCAAGGGCATAGCGAGCTAGGATTTTGGCCGGCTTGAGGTGAGTAATGATAGTAAATGTCTCCCCTATCTTACATCATATATGTTTTCTTTAGACTATTGTATCGGATATTATACTCTGTAGACGTATAGTAAACTCTATAGTAGTTCATGACTTATGACACCCCGGTTTGGGCTGTGTCGGTATGATTTTCCTTTCCTATTATCGTTGTTTCTGCATTTATAACTATTTTACACTGTGTTTTGGATTTGTTAATGTTGATTAATTATTAAAAGAGGTGTTTGCGTTGTTCTGGCTGGCCTTGTCTTCACGAGAGGCGCCATCACAGTCGGGTTGGGAATTGGGCCGTGACATTATCAAACCTCGTGTGAATGACCTGAAATTTTACACACACATCACAAATGACACAACGGACCTACTCCAACTTCCGGAATTCCATTCTGACCCCTATATCAAAATCTCACCTATCAACCCGAAATCGCCAAAATTCCAATTTCGCCAATTCAAGCCTAAATCTACTCCGGACCTCTAAAATACATTCCGATCACGCTCCTAAGTCCCAAATAACCTAATGGAGCTAACCAAATCATAAAAGTTTTAATATGAGATCATATACTAGCACGTCAAAAATTGGTCAACCTTTAAAATTTTAAGCTTCAAACTGAGAGCCATCTTTCCAAATTTTATTCCGATTATCCTGAAAGCCCAAATTGATGATTTACATAAGTCATAATACATCACACGGGGTTATTCATGCCCGAGAACTGACGAGTAAAGTGCAAAAGCTCAAAACGACCGGTCGGGTCGTTACAATATATATATATATATATATATATATATATATATATATATATATATATATATATATATATCATTATCATACTCAAATAAATGAGGACATGTTCATTTTAAAAATACAGTCTATATTTTTTAAATTAGTTTTTTATTAATGTTTGTTAAAAAATTTACCAATAACACATTTGTTGTAATTATATCAAAGTTTAAGTTCCTTTTTTTTTGGTTGAGTTTTTGAGGTGCACATGATTCAATTTTTCTTATTTACATATTTAAATTTAACTTTAGTATATAAAAAAAGAATAGAATATACGTGCAAAATAGACATATAAAAAATAAAATATATCACATTAAAAAGACAATAAAAAGTTATAATAATAAAATTTGATACTAAAAGTTGATAACTTGATAATTGATAAAAAAAAATAAGTTAATTTTATTTTGTTTACTTTGATATGCTTGAAAACTTTCAAACGAATGAAATAGAATTGCAGTTCAAGTTATTCAACGTGGTTTATTTTTTTTGTTTGACAAATGTGTAGCGCATATATAAAAAGAAGAGAAAAGCAGAATTACAAAGAGAAATTAGGAAACTATGACCTTAAAAATAAAAGTGAAATGTAATATCCGTATCTCCTTTTAGAACTTGTCTTTGTTGGCCACTTCTTTCCTTATAAAAGTTTTACACTCTTTTCACTACCAAATCCAATATTTTCTATGAAAAGATTAACCTTAAAAAAATTAACTACAAGAGTACAAATTTTTGGGCTCCAAGAGCTTGGGGGCCTAAAGCAAATGCTTTATTTGCTTGGCCTTTCAGCTGCCCCTGACTTTCTCCTTGAAAGAGATATTCACCATAGGGATGTTGATGAATATGTGACAGTATCAAATTAATTGAGAGCTCTGGAAGAGCCAATTATTACTATTTTGGAGAAACACAATTGATTATCAATAAGGTATTGTGTTGTAGTAAGTCTCAAAGAAACTTATTCAGTTTTCAAAGTATACGCAAAAATGATTGATTATATTGAGACTATAAATAAAGGAAAGATTTAATATCTTCTATTACTATAACTTGTAGCTGGGTAATATGCACATGAAAAGCTACCTGCTTTATTCTCCAGTTTGTACTACAAAAATAAAAGAATACCACAATAACGTGGATGTTTATTGATATAAAAATCCATATCATAATAAATTTGGAGTTTATTGATAATTACACACGTCATGGTGTAAATCTGAAGTTTATCAATATTGATAATTTATTCAGTTAGCATAATTGGTTTAGCCATATCAATTTAAGTATGATGTGCAAAAATAATAGAGAATTCACATGGGTAAATATTAAAGAACAAGAAAGTTCTTCACGAATTCTCTTATATTGCTTGTTCTCATTAATCAATAGATCAACTAAAATTGGGATTGAATCCCATGAATGCTGAAAATATCAAAGGTGAATATGGGTCCATTCACCTGCCATGTACTACATAAGATGCATCTATGAGATGGTTACATGTGCGATTATTATTAACCCGCAACATGGTATTTGCGAGGTAACTTGGTCAATAATTTGATTTAGAGCATAATTTTCAGATTTTTTATTCAAGATAGTTTATCTTGATAAGTTGGTTTACATCACAGTTGGTTTAGCAAAATAATTTATTGAGTTCCTCCACTTAATATCTAAACTATTGCTTATGAGAACAAAGTTATCTATATCAGTTAGATATAGGTTATATACAAAAGTATATTACATTCTCCCTTCACAAGTGGTTCAGGGTTAAGAGCCAAATAATTCCATCTTATTATTATTGATGTGCGGTGTATATTTCGATTAACAACATAACGCACAAAGGTGGATTCTCAAAATTGAGGAAGCAAGTTAGTTTTTCTAACAAGAGGGGGAGACAAGATAAATAGTTGAGAAAAAATTGCGTGTAATGAATTAGCATGTGTACATCTAGATCCTCGAATAAGATAATATGAACTTGAAGTTTATAAAAGATAATTCATCTGCAATATATTGCAAAGCATGCCGGACGCATTTGCTGACCTAAAGAAAGTAATTATATTCTCATTGCAAATGCTCTTATTAAGTCTTAGAAGGACAAAGTCTATGGTAATCTTAAAGCGTATAGACAATCGGTTTCAAATAAACTTCTTGATAAAGAAGATGAGCAAATGATCAAAATGATCATAAAAAAGGAGGCAAGTGATCTAGAAGATCACATGATATAACACTTCATAAAATCTCATGAGAGATTCAGGTACCCGAATATATGAATGAAGAGATCTCTATGTTATGTCTTTATGAAAAATAAGGAGGTTGGAACCGATATAAAATATTTGTCGATGACATTGATTATAGCACTAAATATATATAAGGATCTTAAGTCTGGAGAAACAATTCAAGTAGAATTTGGTTTCATATGAAAGACAAGTAGTTTTGGACCTGTAGTTCAAACACTGAAAAGTATAAAGACAATGGTGTGTGTTATCACCTTTATGTATTTTTGTCACGACCCAGTTCACCCTCCATGAACATGCCGTGATGGCACCTAGTTACTACAACTAGGTAAGCCTAACAATGCAGAAATTTAATATAACTTGCGGAATAATTAATTAAAATTGAACATATATAAAATAATGACTCCATATAAGGCCGCTCGACCTATACAACCCAAAAGAAATGCAGAAGTCTACAACTCAATCCCAAAACCCGGAAACTCATGGGAACCACAGGCTAATAGAAACATAGTACGCTGCTCTAACTCCAGAATATCTAAACAACTGAGAGAAAGGAGTAAACTAGATACTAAAGCTGGAACAGAATAGAGACTCCTGGTCTGCGAACGCAGCAGATATACCTCGAAATCTCCGTATAACTCCTCGCCTCAAGGGTAGTGCGCCTGAGTAGAGGTACCTGGATAATCTGCACATGAAAAAAACATGCGCAGGAAAGGCATGAGTACACCATAGCGGTATTCAGTAAGTGCCAAGCCTAACCTCGGTTGGGTAGTGACGAGGAAGGTCAGGGCCCTACTGAGATAAAACATAATAAATAATAAGATATTGGAAACAGTTTAAATGAAGTCTATAGCGAGAATCTAAACCAGATGAATAAGGAAGAACAGTAATAGAAAGCAAAGGTAACAATACAAGGAATACTAGCCGGAGATCTCTTAGTATCCCGAGGATCTCTTGGTATCCTCATCATATGCACCAGGGATCTCTTGGTATCCCAATATATATAGAAATACATGTGCCAGGGATCTCTTGGTATCCCGAGGATCACTTGGTATCCTCAATGGGTAAGCCGGGGATCTCTTGGTATCCCAATATATATAGAAATACATTTGTCAGGGATCTCTTGGTATCTCGCACCCTCAATCCAGAATATGTCAAGTACAGGGGGGATCTTCCGGGAAGCCGTCCCGTAGTCCCAAATTAAACACACAACAACAACAACTCATAATCTCAGAATAAATGCTAAAATCAGAACAAGTAATAGTAAATTCTAGCCTAACATGCTTCACAGAGTACAAATAGTACAGTTAAACAATTAAGCAAGTAAGTCAGCTAAACATGCTTCTCTAAGCTAGCACAATTTAAACTTACAGTCTAAATGAACAAGTAAACAGGAAATCTCAATTTAAATACTTCAAGTAGAAACAGGTTTACAACTATTAGCTCAAGTACGCGCTCGTCACCTCACTTACGATGCATTCAAATATTCAAAGATCATGTCCTAAGGGGAAAGGTCCCCCACACAAGGTTAGACAAGCCACTTACCTCGAACCGGCTCAAAGTCAATTAGAAATCACGCCCTTGCCACGAGTATCTGACTCCAAATGGCCCAAATTTATTCAATTCAATTACACATTATAAATAACATTGCAAATAACTGGTTTTACTATTAAATTCAAAGCTACAACGTGAAATTAGGTAAAATGACCAAAATGCCCCTTAGGAAAACATCTCGGAATCAAATAATTTTCACATTTTCAGAACCCTCGTACTCTCACGAGTCTAACCATATAAAATTCTCCCAAATCAGAGGTCAAATGCCCACTCAAAACTCAATAGTTTAGCCAATAAAGTTTTACCCAAATTATCCAATTTTTGATCCTTAAATTCGAATTTTAATGATGGATTTAACTACAAAATGATGAAATATAACTAGAAGGGATCAAAGAAATGTTACCCAATAATCTCCTCTTCAAAACCCTCTCAAAATCGCCCTCTCCCGCGCTCAAATTTGATTTTTTTAACTTTTAAAACTTAACCCTCGAATCTACTATTTCTGTTCAGGCATTTCCGCTTTTGCGGACAAGGGACCTCTTCTGCGGACCACGAGCCGCATCTGCGTCTTCTACTTATGCTCCCAGTTTTTGCATCTGCGGTAAAAATTCTGCGTCTGCGGATCCTGTTACTCCTGCTCAATTCTGCATCTGCGGTTGACTGGTTGCTTCTGCGGCTCCGCACCTGCGGAACCCAAACCGCAAGTGCGGTTATGACAGTAGACAGAACCTTCAGCAATTCATTCCACTTCCAAACATCCCGACAACCACCCGAAATTATCTCGAGGCCCCCATGACCTCAACCAAAGGCACTAATACCCCCTAATACGTCATTCAAACTTGTACCAATCTTTAAAACACCTAAAATAACACCGAAAATCCGATTTAATCAATTATTCAATCCTAAGAACTTCAAATTTCTTCCAAATATGCTTTCGATAAAAAACCTAACCAAAACACGTCCGAATGACCTAAAATTTTGTACACACATCCCAAATAACATGACGGAGCTATTGCAACTTTCGGAATTCCATTCCGACCCTCGGATCAAAAACTCACTGTCGGACCAGAAACTTCAAAAGTACAAACTTCGGCATTTCAAGCCTAAATGAGCTACGGACTTCCAAAATACATTCTGAATATGCTCCCAACCCTGAAATTGCCTAACGGAGCGAACGGAACCATCGGATTTCCATTCCAAGGCTGTCTTCACAATATTCTGATTACAGACCATTTTTCAACTCTTAAGCTCTCATTTAGGGACTAAGTGTCCCAAAACACTCCGAACCCTAACACCGAACTTCCCGGCAAACCAAAATAGCAGAAATGAACTTAGGGGAAACAGTTAATGGGGGATCGAGGCATAAATTCCAAAAATGACCGGCCGGGTTGTTACACATTTACATGTCTGGCATGACATGAAAACTTGATGCAAATCTAAAGTCTATTTATATGGCCTATTGACTATACTTATATGGAAATCCATGAACGATTTAAAATGGTGATAGCATATGCAATTCTTGGAGAATGTTTTGGTCACGAATGACCACATCCTAAGTGCAATTTGTGCATAAAGGTATATTGCTATAATTATAAGCATGTTACTGTGATAGCAAGGATTTTCAAGGTACAACGTATTCATTGGAGTTAATATGGCAGATTTATTCACCAAATCTTTGTCGACGTCAACCTTCAAGAAGCTAGTGCACAAGATTTGAATGTGAGGCTCAAGGATCTGAATTGATGCTCTCATCAGGGGAAGTTAATGCGCGTTGCACTCTTTTTCCCTTACAAGGTTTTGTCCCACTGGATTTTCCTTGCAAGGTTTTTAATGAGGCAACCAAAACTCGTATTGTTAGATATGTGTACTCTTTTTTCTTCTCTATATTTTTTTCCCATTGGGTTTTATTTTAGTTAAGGTTTTAACAAGGCACATTATTTGTTGAATAGACATTCAAGGGGGAATGTTATAAATAGAATTTTATTTATTGTGAATGTCTATATTTAGAGAGATTCTAATGTTTATTACTTGGTGGCTAAGTCACTCTTTGCCTATAAATAGAGGGTTCTATTCCATTATAATTCATCCCAAAAATAATAAGAATTCTCTCTCTTTCTTTGTAATATTCTTCTTTTATGTTTTCATAACATTTTAGATTTTATGTTTTTCCTACTATTATGAGAATTTGATGAAAACTTGAAAAAGGCACTTACTACATTCTTAACATAACCTTGCACGATTCCTACAATTTCAATATTATCCAAATAAAAATAAAATCATATAATTAATATTAAAAAGAAATTTGGATCTCAAGATTTTTCTTTTTGGGAGATGCAATGTCTTTAGATGCGTGCTTCGTTGAAGGGCGATGTGCACAAATAGCCACTAACAGCACATGTCTTTATTTTAAAGCCAATATTTTAAATGTCTTTAGTCTTTAACCACTGGCTTAATAAACTTATACCTGACTAGACGAAAATACCTTTCTGCTATAACTTATATCTACGCTAACATTAACGAGGAGCAGCAGAAGCAACACCAGCAACAGTGCAAAAGCACTTCACTGTGATCGTCGAAATTGAAGAAACTTCTCTTCTGATTTCAAAAATTCAACATTCTCATCCAAAAATCGACATAGATTTACAGTAATTTATACTTTTATGTGTTTCTATTGATTTTTATTTCGACATAGTTATACTCTTTCCGATTTCTATTGATTTTTATAAAGTAAGTAGAAATTTAATTTATTTTTTTGAATTTCTGGATTGATAAAGTTAAGGACATCGCCTCCTATGATAATTCTATAAAAATTGAGCACATAATATTAAGGACATAGTGTCCTCGTTTTGCAAATTGAATTGAAAAAGTTAAGGACACAATGTCCTTAACTTTGTTGCTATTCTTCTGTATATTAAGGACATACTGTCATAGTTTTGCAAATTGTTTTGAAAAAGTAAAGGACACTAAGTCCTAAAGTTTGAGTTTCAAATTGAAAAAGTTAAGAATATTTGGTCCTTAACCTACACTTATTTGTTAAAGCATATCCTTAAGTTTGAAGTACAGATTGAAACTTTAAGAATATGAGTCCTTAAGTTTGACTTGCAGGTTCAAAAGTTAAGGACAGGAAGTCCTTAAGTTTTATTTGCAGGTTCAAAAGTTAAGGACAACAAGTTCTTAAGTTTGAAATACAGGTTGAAAAGTTAAGGACAGGAAGTCCTTAAGTTTTACTTGCAGGTTCAAAAGTTAAGGACAAGAAGTCCTTAAATTTGAATTACAGGTTGAAAATTTAAGGACATGAGTCCTTAAGTTTGACTTGAAGGTTCAAAAGTTAAGGACAGGCAGTCCTTAAGTTTGAATTTCAAGTTCAAAAGTTAAGGACAGGCAGTCCTTAAGTTTCAATTACAGGTTCAAAAGTTAAGGATAGGCAGTCCTTAACTTTGAATTCCAAGTTCAAATGTTAAGGACACTTGGTCCTTAACTTGGTCTTGAACTTACAGTACCTGTTCTTAATTATACAAGGATTGCTTTATAAAATATGTCCTGAGTTTTCCCTTCTCTTGACTTGCAGGATGAAAACAATATGCATTATAGTTGCTTTTAATGGTAGATGGACTGAAGACTATAAATATCTTGATCATCAAACAAAGCTTGTTCTAGTACCTGAGTCAATTCGGTTTGAAGATTTCATTAAACAGGTCTTTGAGGTTATTGAATTGGATAGACACAAGTTTGAAGCAGTGATATGGTTTGATATCAACCTTGGAACAAGCAAAGGAATGATTGTATCCAAAGATTTGGATCTTCACACATGTATAGAGTTACTAAAAACTCGTTCACTCTTCAAGGGCTGTCGTTTCATTGTTGATATTTCGGAAAGAGATTTTAGATCAACAAACAATGAACATGTCAACACAGAAACTCAACATGACAATCAAAACACATGCCAATAGATAATGGAAATAGATATGGTTGAAGCTCAAGCAATAACTGAAGAGGTGTTTCAAACACATGTCAATAGAGAAACTCAACATGACAATCAAGACAAATACCAATAGATAATGGAAATAGATATGGTTGAAGCTCAACCAATAACTGAAGAGGTGCTTCAAACATTTGATTCTATTCAAGTAGAAGGACAAATCATTATAGATATTGACAACGAACAAGCATTGGGTATTCAAGTCTTAGAGAGTGCACTGGTAATCGAAGAAGTTGCTGAAAAAACCTCTACTCAACTAACTAGACGAAGATCAAATTTGAAACAAAAAGAATCCCCAACTACAATATTAAGATGTCACGACCCAAACCCGGTCATTTTGAGCTTTTGCACTTTGATCTCTAGTTCTCGAGCATGACTTTCCCCGTGTAATGCATTATCACTAATGTAGATTGTTGGTTTTGGTTTTCAGGAAAATTTGGAAGAATAGTTTCAGTTGAAAGCTTTGAATTTGAAAGGTTTGACCAAGGGTTGACTTATTTGTATATGAGATTGGATTGGAATTTTTATGATTTGGCTAGCTCCGTTCGGTGATTTATGACTTAGGATCACGATCGAAATGCATTTTGGAAGTCCGTGGAAGGATTTGGCTTGAAATGGCAAAGTTAGTATTTTGGTAAATTCTGGTTGATAGGTGAGATTTTGATCCGAGGGTTGGAATGAAATTTTGAGAGTTTCTGTAGCTTCGTTATGTGATTTGGGATCTGTGTGCGAAATTTCAGGTCATTCGGAGGTGTTTTGGTTGGGTTTTTGATCAAATGCGTGTTTCGGAAGTTTTAGAAGAACTTAGGCTTGAATCCGATGTGGATTGATGGTTTTAGTGTTATTTGAGGTGTTTTGAGGATTGGAACAAGTTTGGGTGATGTTTTAGGATGTGTTGGTGCTTTTAGTTGAGGTCCCGCGGGCCTCGGGTGAGTTTCAGATGGTCAAACGAACCAATTTTGGCACTTGGGAGTTGTAGGTTTTCAGTCATTATGTTTCAGAAAATTTGGTCATTGCGATCGCGAGGGTGATGTTGCGATCGCATAGAAGTAGTCTGTGAGGCAGGAATTTAGTTCAATGCGTTCGCATTCAGGAGTTGCGATCACAGAGCGTCATCAGGTAAAGCTTCGCGATCGTATTGGTCCATATGCGTTCGTATAGGAGAAATTGAGGGTCAGGCCATTTGCTCTTCGCGTTTGCGGCTAGTGACCCACATTCGCATAGCTTAGAGGAAATACATCATCGCGTTTGTAGGGGTATTTATGCGTTCGCATAGGGTAAAAATGTGGAGCTGGAATTTTGTGCATAGCGATAGTGAGCCTGGGGCTGCGATCGCATAGAAGAAAAATACCCCTGGGCAGAATGTTTTTAAATCAACTTGTTCGCGAAGGTGGGTCTATTTTCACCCATGGCTGCTCGTTTTTGGAGATTTTTGGAGGAAATGAAAGAGGGATTCAAGGGGAAACGACTTGAGGTAAGAATCTTGGTCTTAAAACTCGATTATATTGTGAAATTCACCTAGAAATGCATGGAAATCAAGCCTAAATTTGATGAATTAGGGCTTGAGATTTTGGAAATTTGATTTAGGGATTTAAAGGACCATTTAAGGATGGATTTGAGAACTTTTGGTATGTATGAACTTGTGAGGTGATAAGGAACCTATTGATGTGAAAATTGCTGAGTTTTGAGAAGTGGGCCCGGGGCTCGGGTTTTGGTAATTTTGGAATTTGTGGCCGTTATTGATTTTTTTTCGCTTGGGCTTTGTTCCCTTAGCATATTGTGATGATTCGCTCTGATTTTGGATAGATTCCACGCGAGTGGAGGCCGATTTGAAGGGCAAAGGCATTGCGACCTAGAAATTTCGCCGGTTCGAGGTGAGTAATGATTGTAAATGATATTCTGAAGGTTTGAAACCCCGGATGTGCACATCATAGTGCTATATTGATTTGACTTGCACGTCGGATAGCGAGCGTAGGGTAGAGCACTGTTGGGGATTGTGACTTGGTCCATCCCGATTGATGAATTTACTGCGTATTTGACTGAAATCTACTTGTTATCATCATAAGTTAGGCTGATTTCCATATTTGGGCTTCGTGCCAGCTATTTGAACCCTTCGGGGATGGTTGTTGATAATTCCTCACTATTTTAATTATATATTTGAACTCAGACACGTATTTTCCACTGTTTTAAAATTCAGCCAATTTTATTACGCCTTAAACGCTTGAAATAATATTTTAAAAAAATATTTTAGGCTGAGCATCATGTTTTACTGTTTCCCGAGTGGCTTGTTGATCTTTGACTGGGTAAGGCCGATGGCATGTATTGTGAGGATACGTTTGGATCGGGCTGCATGCCGCAACAGTGTTATACTAATATTGATATGAGGTAGAGGGCGTAGATTGATGCCACGAGATGGCTTGATATTGAGCTTGGACCGTAAGGGGCCCCTCCCGGAGTCTGCACACCCCCAGTGAGTGCCGTCGGTAATAAATGGATCGGGCTGCACGCCGCAGCAATATGTGGATCGGCCTGCACGCCGCGACGGTACTAGTACTGTTCTGTGTGTTTACCTTATTTCATTTGCCTGCCTTTACCTATTGTTTGTGCTACTTCATGTGATATATACCGGATTGCCTAACATTATCTGTTAATTGAGTGTGGTGCCCGAGGGGCGTACTTCTTTGCTTATCTACACTATTTGATTTGCATTCATTTGCATACTGTTGAAAAAGTCATTTTCAAAAGAGGTTTTAAACTGAGCTAAGATATTTCTAAAGATTTCACCGCTTCACTATTTTTCTCAAAGGGTTTACACTGCTTCTATGTAGCATGATGATTTTCTTTACGTGATTTCTTACTGCTCAGTTGTTATTTACCCTTATTACTCACTGAGTTGGAGTACTCACTTTACTCCCTGCACCTCGTGTGCAGATGCAGGTATTTATTCACCCGGTAGCGGGTTTGGCTGATTGGAGGTAGAGCTTTAGGAGTTTACCGAGGTGACTGCCAGCGTTCGCAGTACCGTTTTCTCTCTCTGTTGTTCTTTATTCCTGATCAGTATATCTTTAGACTCTGTAGGTGTAATTACACTCTTATAGATGCTTATGACTTGTGACACCCCGATTAGGGCTGTATTTCTGCTAATTAATAATATTAAGTCATATTTAAACTGCTTATGAACTGTTTTAACTGCTTTAAAAGGATGAATTGGGTTTAGTTGGCTGGCCTTGTCCCCACAAGAGGCGCCATCACGACCGGGTCCGGGTTTGGGTCGTGACATAAGAGAAAATGCTTCGTTGGAAGAAATAAAATTCGGATCAGTATTTGACAAGAAGAAGAGTATAATTAACTGTTTTTCCAATATAGCAATTAAAGGACATTTTGAATTCAAGGTTGTTAGATCAAGATCAACAAGATATTCGTTAAAATGCAATAATGATAGGTGTTGTTGGTGTGTGCGTGCTTTCAGAATTAAATATTCAACACTGTTCAAGATAGTAAAGATTGAGAAAAAACATGACTGCTCTGTTAACACTATGAAAGTAGATCAAAGGCATGCTACTTCAAAGTTGATTAGTGGTTACATTATCGACAATCTTCGGGACACAAGGTTTGAAGTTACACCAACTTTTGTCATGGCAGAGATGCAAAAATTGCATGGACTAGACATTGGATATCATAAGGCGTGGCATGCTATTCAACATGCTTCTGCTTTAATAAGAGGAACTCTCGAAGAGAATTATGAATTATTGTCTTTATACTTGTATATGATGACAAGTGAAAACCCGGAAACTTATACTAACATAAAGATAGACGACAACAACAGGTAAACAATCAAAAGAAAGTTTATTAGTACAATTTATAAAATTTAGGACATGTTGTCTTTAACCTTGTTAACTTTTGAGTTGTAACCAGAAGTTCGGGACTGGCTGTCCTTAACTTTCGAACTTGTAATTCAAAGTTAAGGACTGCCAGTACTTAAGTTTTGAACTTTGAAATCAAAGTTAAGGACCGCATGTCCTTAATTTTATAACTTGAAACTCTAAGTTAAGTACTGATTGTCCTTAACTTTTAACCTTATAATCTGAAGTTCAGGACTACCTGTCCTTAACTTCTGTTAACCTTGTTTTATATTGTATTTTCAGGTTTCTTTATATGTTTTATGCATATGGATCATCAATAGCTGGTTGGAATCATTGTAGACCAGTGATTGCTGTTGATGCAACTTTTTTGAAGTCAAAATTTCGTGGTGTTTTGATGATTTCAGTTTCAAAGGATGCAAATAATCAAATTTTCCCACTAGCCTTTGGAATAGCAAAATCTGAAAATAACAATTCCTATGAGTGGTACTTTAGTCAGCTTCACAATGCAATTGGGAGCCGTGAGAATTTAATTTTTTTATTAGACAGGCATTAAGCTATTGCAAATGGCAGTGCAAAGGTATATCCTGAAAGCCATCATGGGATTTGCATCTATCATTTGGAGCAGAACCTAAAGCGAAGGAAGGTGAAAAGTGAGGTAATAAAACTTTTCCAAAGTGCTGCAAGAGTATATAGGCACAAAGAATTTGACATATACATGTCAGATATAGCAAAAGTAGATAAAAAGACTTATGGGTACTTGATGGAAGAACCACCGGAAAGATGGGCACGTTCTTGTAGTGCACGACGAAGATATAACATGCTCACAACAAACATAGTTGAGTCAATGAATTCTATCCTATTAGAAGCAAGGGAACTGCCTATATTAAGAATGATGGATTTCATTCAAGTGAAGCTACAATGTTGGTTTTATGAAATAAGAAATGAAGCAGAAGGAACATTTTATGATATTTCTTGTTGGGTAGAGGAGGAATTGAAGAAAAGAATAAATTTAGCATTTACTTTGAATGTAAGTATTATGTTCTATATTTATCTTATGATTTTAATATTATTTAACATAATGTACTAACTTATAATTTTTCAACATTGAAGGTCTTCCCTGTTGATTCATGGCGTTCTAGAGTTGAAGAAGAAGGAATAACTTTCTTGGTGGACTTAAACAAAAGAACATGTGATTGTTTTCAGTTTCAATTTGATGAATTACCATGCATACATGTAATTGCAGCTATCGAGAAGAGAAACATCAACAAGTCCAACTTTTGTTTGCACTGGTACTTAAAGGAATCTTGGCTTAAAACATATGAAAGACAAATACATCCTGTAGGACATATTGATTCTTGGATTGTACTAGAGAGTGTTAAGTCACAAATTGTTAAACCTCCAGATTTCAAAGTGCCACCAGGTAGAAAGCAAAAGAAAAGGCATATTCCTGCTACTGAGTCATCAAAAATAACATTCAAATGTGGTCGTTGCAGAAGAATTGGTCATAATAGAACAACTTGTATATATTCTACGGCAATCCATCCATTTTCAAGAAAACATAGAGAAGAGTAGATATATCGACTTATGTTTATCGACTCTTTTTGTGATGACCCAAAGAGGCCATCACTTGTTTTCTTACCTATTCTGTACTTTTGAGGCCTTGAAAACCTCATCTGGGGTTGCCTCGATTTGCATGCATAGTCCGGACGCGTAACCGGAAAACTTAGATATGAATTCTGTGTGAAAAATGCTAAATTTTGATATTAAGTTGAATAAATTTGACTCCGGTCAACTTTTTGGTTAAACAGACCCGAGCCCGTGATTTAACGGTCCCGGAGGGTCCGTAGGAAAATATAGGACTTGGGTGTATGCCCGGAATCGAATATCGAGGTCCCATGTCTGAGAAATGATTTTTGTGTGAAATTGTTTTCTAGAAATAATTAAGGAAATTGGAAATGAAATTTGATTAGAAGACTAAGGTATCACACCCGTATTTTGTTTTCGGCACCCGGTACAAGTCTTATATATGATTTAAGCACTTTCTGTAAAGTTTAGTTGAAAATGGAAGTCGTTTGATGTGTTTCAGACTCAAAGTGGGAATTTGATGTTTTGTAAAATGTTTGGAAGAAATCAAGAGTTTTGAGGCTTGATTCAATGTATATGATGTTATTTTGGCGATTTGATCACGCGAATAAGTCTGTAGGATGTTTTTGAGGTTGTGTTAATAATTGGCTTGGAGCCCCGAGGGCTCGGGTGAGTTTTGGATAGGTGTCGGAGTGCATTTTGAACTTGGAAAAAAATCTGGTCTTCAGTTCTGGTATCTTCGCATTTGCGAAGTAAGTTCTCGCAAATGAGAGACCTTGATTGCAAATGCGAGGGAGAGGGAAATGTGCTTAGTATTTGCGACCAGGAGGTTCGCAAATGCGATTCTGGGTTTTTCGCAAATGCGATGTTTTCAGTTCTGGTGAGTTTTGGATAGGTGTCGGAGTGCATTTTGAACTTGGAAAAAAATCTGGTCTTCAGTTCTGGTATCTTCGCATTGAAACCCTCCCATTTGGCCTGAGTTCGCAAATGCGAACATTTTTCTCGCATTTCCCATACCTGCTAGGTTCGCAATTGCGAACCCAATTTTGCAAATCCCATATCTAAGACCCAGCTATTTTTATACTTAACCGATTTTGAACTACATTTTGCACATTTTCTCAAACACAAATACCCATAGGCGATTTTCCAAGAAATCTTTCTTCTCCAAATCAATTGTAAGTTAATTTCTACTCAATTCCTTCAATCATTAACATTATTTAACATGTTTTCGACTTAAAATCAGGGATTTTCATGGGTGGAATTAGGGGTTTTGGGTAGAACTTAGGTTTTTCAAAAATTGAGGAATTGGACCTCAATTTGAGGTCCGATTTCAAACAAATTATATATTTGGGTTCGTGGGGGAATGTGTAATCGGGTTTTGGTTCGAACCTCGGGTTTTGATCACGTTGGCCTAAGGGGCATTTTGGTCACTGTACCTAAATTCGCGTCTTAGCTTGAATTAAATAGTAGAATTAGTTGTTTGAGGTGTTATTTACAATGTGTGATTGAATTGAATAGATTTGGGCCATTTGGAGTCGAGTACTCGTGGAAAGAACGTGGTTGCTAGTTGATTTTAGCTGGTTCGAGGTAAGTATCTCGCCTAACCTTGTGTGGGGGACTTCCCCTTTAGGATTTGAGTCTTCTTTGTTGATTGTATTCCTTGTACATGAGGTGATGAGTGCATGCTTGGATTTATTTGTAGAAAAATTGTCCCTTTTTGGTTCTTATATCCTTGAAATTACCTAATATGGAGTTGTTCTTGATAAGATTGAGTTCCCTACTATTAGTTTCACCTCTACATGTCTTACTTGGAATTTATTTGCCCTTTTTGGTGTATTCTTGTTGCCTAATTGACTGTTACTTGTTAAACTGTAGACATTTACCCTTCTATAGTCATATTATCATTCCTAACTGCTTGTCTTTATTTTGGGAAGCATTATTTGTATCTCTCATGTAATTAATTGGTCTTCATTGGAAAGAAGTTAGATATCCCACGTTTAGTTGGTATTTCCTTAATTGCAATTATTTGATTAATGTTAACTTCCTTGTTGTTGAACTGAGTATTATGGAATCGTTGTTTCGTACTATTTCTCCCTTGTTGAGTTATTCTTATTGCGCTTGGTATTTCTCTATTACGGTTATTCCTTGTGAGTTAGTTGTACTGTCTTTTGGTGAACGGAAATACTTGAGTCAATTCCCTTGCTTTGTTCCGGTATATATTGTCATTTATTGTGATGCGCGAGGTTTCTACCGTGCGGTTATTGATATTGTGATGAACGAGGTTTCTACCGTGCGGTTATTTATATTGTGATGCACGAGGTTTTTGCCGTGCGGTTATTGATATTGTTGATGCACGAGGTTTCTGTCATATGACTATTGTTGAGGGGTTGCACGAGGTCTTTGCCGTGCTACTATGGCTTACCTAGTCATAGGGACTAGGTACCGTCACGACATGTTCACGGAGGGCGAACTGGGGTTGTGACAAGTTGGTATCAGAGCTCTAGGTTCATAGGAGTCACATATCACAAGCTGGTTTGTTAGAGTCTCGTGGATCGGTACGGAGACATCTGTACTTATCTGCGAGAGGATATGTAACCGTTAGGAAAACTCCACTTCATTTGATTTCCCCGTCGTGCGAGATTTTTCACATCCACAATCCTAAACCTCTGTCTTCTACTCTCTCACATATGGTGAGGACACATACTACCCGAGGTGATCAGGCACCCACGCCCCTTGCTGCAGCCGTCGGAGGTCGGGGACGGGGTAGAGTTTGAGGACGCGCACGTAGTGCTGCGAGAGCACCTGCGCGAGCGGCCGCCGAGGCACCACCAGCAGATCCAACCGGAGTCCAGGCACCTGACACGCCTACTGCTACTACTACTCCAGCCCTTCAGGAGACTTTGGCACGGTTCATGAGTGTGTACACCGCTTTGGCGTAGGCAGGATTGCTTCCCCTTGCTGCAGCCGTCGGAGATCGGGGACGGGGTAGAGTTTGAGGACGCGCACGTAGTGCTGCGAGAGCACCTGCGCGAGCGGCCGCCGAGGCACCACCAGCAGATCCAACCGGAGTCCAGGCACCTGACACGCCTACTGCTACTACTACTCCAGCCCTTCAGGAGACTTTGGCACGGTTCATGAGTGTGTACACCACTTTGGCGTAGGCAGGATTGCTTCCCCTTGCTGCAGCCACACCCCAGGCCGAGGGAGGAGCACAGACTCCCGCCGCCCGCACTCCGGAGCAGCAAGTTCTTTTATTAACTAATTTATGTATCGGATTCCATTCACCCCACGGTTGGGAATTAATGATTGTCTCTATCTATAAAGATTTTGGATTTGTTCATAATGATCAAATTATATCTGGTCTTGTTTCCACCTTTCCAGTCATTCTCGATACAATTTTTAAATATTGGATTTTCCGTTATTTAAATCGTCTGTCTCCGTCACTTGTAGTTATTTATAATTCAATGAATTACTGATAAAGTATCCATTGATATTAATCTAATCCAATTAGAATGCATGTTGAGTAGGTCCTTCAGATTATTCCTGTGCCGCTTGCTGCACCAGTTCATCCCGAGGGCATGGCAGCGGCTTCCGAGCAGGAGCAGATGAGACTAGAGAGGTTCAAGAAGTATAATCCTCCGGTATTTAGTGGATTAGCATCAAACAATGCCTTCGGGTTTCTTGATGAGTGTTACCGTATTCTCCATACTATGGGTACCTTTGGATCGAGCGGGGTTTCTTTCACTACTTTCCAGCTTCGTGGAGCCGCCTATGATTGGTGGCGCACCTATGAGTTAGACAGCCCAGATGAGGTAGCCTCACTGACTTGGGCCTAGTTTTCAGTTATGTTTCTGAGAGAGTTTATTCCTCAGAGTCTCAGGGATGCATGGCACGCGGGAGTTTGAGCATTTGTGCTAGGGTGCTATGACCGTCTCAGAGTATGCTATCCATTACACCAGTTTGGCTAGACATGCCCCAGCCTTGGTTTCTACTGTACGTGAGAAGATTCGCTGGTTCATTGAGGGGCTTATTCCCAGCATCAGGTTCGGTATGGATCGCGAGTTTGAGATGGATATCCCATATCAGCAGGTGGCGAACATTGCTAGGAGGATAGAGGGTATGCATGTTATAGAGAGGGAGAGCAGGCAGGGTCATGAGAGAGAGAGAGAGAGCAGACGAGAGCAGGAGAGAGAGTTTGAGAAAGTGAGGAGGCCTCGTAGACCGGGGGAGATATACTGGTCCTTATTTTGGAGACAGGGTGCGTCATGGTAGAGGTTTTGCGGGTCAGCCAGTTCAGTTCGCGCTTCAGGATTTGCATGGTGACTCAGGTGTTCATGGGTCTCGGAGTACCCGTATCGCACAGTTCCCACCGCCTCATCAGCAGAGAGGGTGCTTTGAGTGTGGAGATACTAGCCATATGGTGAGAGATTGTCCCGGACATCGGACCGACGTGTCACGGCGAGGTATTCATGCAGGTAGAGGGCGCCCACGAAAGGGAGGCCCGACTTGTTGATGTGTTTCATATAGTAGGTTTGAGGCTGGTGCGCCGACTAATGTCTTTTGTACCACTATCTGTAGTTCATCACAATTCTTCTTATCGGGATAAGTTCCCTAATCTACTGTTCCAGTGTGGGTGCATTTCATGTCTGTACTCTATTTACGTGATTAATCTGTTGGGAGGTTCTATGAGTGATAACTGTGTCTATCGCCTGTTTCTAGTTGTTGCCGAGAGTTACGAGACTAGTCATAAATTCCTGTTGTCCGTTTCGATATGTTTGAGGTAATTTCGGAGTATCCTTGGTTACGAATTGTGATTTCTATGCTCCACCGGTATGGGATCCAGTCTGTGTTGTGAGTGGTAGATGGAATTGATATGGTGAGAGTCCCTATATGGGTTGATGTGTACCCTACTTGTGATTTAGTGTTGAGGGTGGGACCCTCCTGATTTCAAGTGATTTGATATGCTAAGATCGGGCTGTGTACCGCGGTGAGGGTTATATTACTATAAGATCCTTGTGAGTCTTTTATATGTTTCATTCCTTCTTGTTAGATGTTTGTAGATTAGTGTTTTAGAAAATTTGTGCTAGTTTGACTTGTTGATAGTTCCCTTATGTGCTTTTTTCCCTTCCCATATTCCTCCATTTTCGTTGCATGCTTCTTGAGTTCTAGTTTGTGGGGTGCGTGCCTATTGGTATTAGCTGGGATTTGGTTATTTGGATGCTTTGAGCCGGGAGAGGCTCGGTTGTTAGGTACAGCTTTGGTTCAGGAGGCCTTGGACAAGGTCAAGATCATTCAGGATAGGCTTCGTTCAGCTCAGTCTAGGCAAAAGAGTTATGCAGACCGCAAGGTTTAAGATATGGATTATATGGTTAATGAGCGGGTATTGCTCCGAGTGTTGCCTATGAAAGGCGTGATGATATTTGGAAAGAAGGGCAAGCTTAGCCCTAGGTTCATTAGTCCGTTTGAGATTTTTGATCGTGTGGGAGAGGTGGCTTATAGACTTGCATTTCCGCCTAGCTTATCAGCCGTGCATCCATTTTTTCATGTATCCGTGCTTCGGAGGTATCACGGCGACCCAGCCCACGTGTTAGATTTCAGCACTGTCCAGTTGGACAATGACTTGTCTTATGAGGAGGAGCCGGTAGCTATTCTAGACAGGCAGTTCGTTAGTTGAGGTCCAAGAGTTTTCCTTCTGTTCGTGCCCAGTGGAGAGGTCAGCCTCCAGAGGCATCAACCTGGGAGTCCGAGTCTGACATGCGAAGCCATTATCCTTATCTTTTTCCCGACTCAGGTACTTCTTTCTTTTGTTCGTTCGAGGACGAGCGGTTGATTTAGTGGTGGGGGATGTGACGACCCAAAGGGGTCATCACTTGTTTTCTTACCCATTCTATACTTTCGAGCCTTGGAAATCTCATCTGGGGTAGCCTCAATTTGCGTACGCAGTCCGGACGCATAGTCGGAAAACTTAGATATGGATTCTGTGTGAAAAATGCTAAATTTTGATATTAATTTGAATAAATTTGACTCCGATCAACTTTTTGGGTAAACAGACACGGACCCGTGATTTGATAGTCCCGGAGGGTCTGTAGGAAAATATGGGACTTGGGCGTACGCCCAGAATCGAATATCGAGGGCCCAAGTCCGAGAAATAAATTTTTGTGTGAAATTGTTTTCTGGAAATAACTAAGGAAATTGGAAATGAAATTTGATTAGAAGACTATGGTATCGTGCCCGTATTTTGGTTATGGTGCCCGGTACAAGTCTTATATATGATTTAAGCACTTTCTGAAAAGTTTGGTTGAAAACGGACGTCGTTTGACGTGTTTCAGACTAAAAGTGGGAATTTGTTGTTTTATAAAAAATTTGGAAGAAATCATGAGTTTTGAGGCTTGATTCGATGTATATGATGTTATTTTGGCGATTTGATCACGCGAGTAAGTCCATAAGATATTTTTGAGGTTGTGTACATATTTGGTTTGGAGCCCCCACGGCTCGGGTGAGTTTTGGATAGGTGTCGGAGTGCATTTTGAACTTGGAAAAAAATCTGGTCTTCAGTTCTGGTATCTTCGCATTTGCGAAGACAGTTCTCGCAAATGCAAGCCCTTGATCTCAAATGCAAGGGAGGGGGCACTGTGCTTAGTTCGCAAATGCGACTAGGAGGTTTGCAAATGCGAATCTGCGTTTTTTGCAAATGCGAAACCCTCCCATTTGGTCTGAGTTCGCAAATGCGAACATTTTTCTCGCATTTCCCATACCTGCTGGGTTCACAATTAATTTCACAAATCCCATATCTGAGACCCAACTATTTTTATACTTAACAGATTTTGAACTTCATTTTTCACATTTTCTCAAACACAAACACCCATAGGCTATTTTCCAAGAAATCTTTCTTCTCCAAATCAATTGTAAGTTAATTTCTACTTAATTCCATCAATCATTTAACATGTTTTCAGCTTAGAATCAAGGATTCTCATTGGTGAAATTGGGGGGTTTGGGTAGAACATAGGTTTTTCTAAAATTTGGGATTTGAACCTCAATTTGAGGTCCGATTTCAAAACAAATTATATATTTGGGTTCGTGGGGGAATGGGTATGTCAGACCCTAATTCACCAATTGTGAACACGTCATGACGGCACCTACTCACAACGACTAGTTAAGCCCAACAGTACGGAAGTAACAACCAATACGGAAATATTAAGTCAAAAGTTAAATAACTTCAGGAAGTATACAACTTCCCACTTGGCACATATACTTTAACTCTACAAATTCTGAAACAGAAATTCCAAAACCCGGAATCGCACGGAAACCACAGGCTAATAGAAATTTAATACACTGCTCTAACTCTGGAATGTCTACACAACCGAAAGAAAAAGAAAGTCAATTGCTACAGCTGGAATAAGATGTTGACTCCTGGTCTGCGGACGTGTCAGATATACCTCAAAGTCTCTGGTAGATGTCTCCTGGATCACTAATTGTGCGCCTGGCCGTAAGTACCTGGGTCTGCACATGAAAAACATGCGCAGAAGAGGCATGAGTACACCACAGCGGTACTCAGCAAGTGTCAAGCCTAACCTCGGTTGGGTAGTGGCAAAGAAGGTCAGGGCCCTACTGAGATAGAATATAATAATAAATCTGACAACAGTATGAAATAAACAGAGATGATGATATACAGTTATGAATTAAATCGGCTTACACAAACAGCAATTTAATACACAGAAAATAAGATAACACAGAGTAACCAGCTCAATACCAGCACAAATAATGAGGATCTCCCACGATACCGTCCTGTAGTCCATTTTATCAATCTGTGCGAGGAGCTCCCGGGATACCGTCCTGTAGTCCACCGTATGAATATATCTCATTTTATCAATATGTGCGAGGAGCTCTCGAGAATCTATCCCGTAGTCCCAAATATAAATACCCAGTACTGGGGGAATCTATCAGCTGCATTGCCGTAGTTCCATATAATTGTGCAGGGGGATCTCCCGGGATACCGAACCCGTAGTCCCAAATATAAATGTACAGGGGGATCTCCCGGGAATAGAACCCGTAGTCCCAAAGTAAACAAACAAGGGGGGAGCTCCCGGAATCCCACATCCGTAGTCCCAATGTAAATACGCAACCAAGTTCAGAGAAATATTCTGAAATTGAAGCACAACAATACAATTCAACAATTAATTCTTGGCGCGCAACCACAATCAGAGAATATTCAGAAGGGAAGTACATCAATACAACACCAGCTCAAAATATCAAATAATTACCAAACTCATGGCAAATAATAGTAGATTCTAGCCTAATATGCTTCATAGAGTGCAAACAAGGCAGTTTAAGCAAATAGGCAAGTAAGTCCACTAAACATGCTTCTCTACACTAGCACAGGCTATAATAACAAGTAGGATAAAGCAAATACGAAAGAAACTCAACTCAAGTATTTTTAAGTAAAATTCGTATTTTCAACAATTAGCTCAAGTACGCGTTCGTCACCTCACGTACAAGGCATTCAATTACCAATTTCATATCTTAAGGGACAAAGTCCCCCACACAAGGTTAGACAAGCCACTTACCTCGAACAAGTGCAAGTCAACCCAAAACCACGCCTTTGCCACGAGTATTCGACTCCAAATGGATTGAATCTATTCAATTAAATTGTATAATGTAAAGAATAAATCAAGTAATCGATTCTACAATTAAATTCTAAGCTAATACGCAAAATTATGTAAAATGACCAAAATACCACTCGGGTCCCACATCTCAGAACCGGGTAAAATTTATATTTCCAGAAACCTCGTACTCTTACGAGTCTAACCATACCAAAATTATACAATTCTCATGTCATTTCGACCCTCAAATCAGTGATTTACCCTTTTTCAACTTTGGGGCTCAAAATCCTAATCTCTACCATCCAAATACAGATAAAAATAGAAACCAACAGAAATAATCATGGAGAAACATAAAAATAAAGGTCAGATATTTACCCCCTTGTTGAGACGAGAACAACGCCGCAAAAAGCACCTCAATCTGAGCTCTAGAACTCCAGATATGGCTAAAATGCTAAATTTCTCGGATAAAATAACACTGCCCAGATTTTATTCTCGAAAACACTGTACACGCGGGGGCACTGTTCACGCACGTTGCACTGTTCACCCGCGCGGTTACTATTCACGCGTGGGTACTGTTCACTGCTGCTACAAATTACACCAGCAGCCAATTAATTGCAGCACAACTATTTTTCACTAAAATGGCTCTAACTCCATCATACGAACTCTGAATTAGACGATTCTTGTTCCTATGAGTCACAAATAATAATACGAACACAGCACTTTAATCGAAACTCAATTCGTAGTTCGTTTGCCCAGTTCAATACCCATTTTGCTTGTTAAACAATTAACTCACATATCGCATCAAAAACCCAATCGCGACTTGATGAAATTAAACCAAAATTTCCAGATCAGTCCTATAATTCATGATTTAAATTCCGGAAGTCTCGAAATCAAATTTGGATCTCTAGAACAAAAAATGAATCTTTAGATCATTTCATTTATGCTCAAAACAACAAAAATCTTCCAAAAATGACCCGTTGGGCATCCGAAACACAACCGAGGCCCCCGGGACCCCGACCAATAACACCAACCAGTCCCAAAATACATTTAGGACTTGCTCGAGACCTCAAAACACATCAAACAACGCTAAAATCATGAGTCAACCTCCAATCCAAGCTTTATGAACTTTAGAACTTCCAACTTCTATTTCCGATGCCGAAACCTATCAAATCACGTCTGATTGACTTCAAATTTTGCACACAAGTCCAAAATGACATAATGAAGCTACAGAAACTCTCGGAATTCCATTCCGGCCCTCGGATCAAAATCTCACCTATCAACCGGAATTCGCCAAATTACTAACTTTGCCAATTCAAGCTTAATTCTGACTGGTCATCACAAAAATATTCCGAACACACTCCTAAGTCTCAAATCACCTAACGAAGCTATCCGAACCATAAAA
>MU774398.1:0-24062 GCA_026770625.1 Nicotiana glauca
TTTGGAAAATATAAATTTATGGTGAGGATAATTTTGTCTTGAATAAATTAATTTTCTGCTTCTGCTTCTGCTTCTGCTTCTTGGAAGAAGCTAGAATTTTCTGCTTTTTCCCAATAGCAGAAAAACTGCTTCTGCTGTTGGCCAAAAGTTCTTTTTTATTTTTGCCAAACACAATAAATTTTTCAAAAAGTATTTTTTTGACAAAAAAAAGTACTTTTAGCCTCCAAGAAGCTTGGCCAAACAGGCTCTTAGAGTCCAACAGATGACGCCAAATTGTTTGACTCAAAAGATATGAAAACCTTTTGGACAAATCAATCAAAGATGAGGGCTTAGCCGAATATAATAGATACTACAAAAATAAGTGATGAAGAGATGATCGTCAATAGATTTCTTTTCGTTCTCCAATAGTGTTTTCCATAGAGTTTTTTTATTACAAGGTTCTCCTTTCCCTTATATACTAGAGAGAGACTCTTCTAAATTGTAAGAAACAAATTACCAAGAATATTCGATGGAATATTCCCAATGTTCCCTAATGGACTTACAATACTACAAGGGTCGTACAGTCTCTTCTTTTGCCCTAAGGTCGTTTTTTTCGGGACATTGACTCGAAGATATATGATCGTTTGTCATACTTATCACGGGTCGTAGTCGGTCAAATTTAGACCCATAGAGTTCTCTAAATAAAAGTCTGATGATCACCTTCTCAAGAAAAGAAAACAATTCCGAGGGTCTATTTTCCACATCATTTGACGTTTCCTTTCTAGCTGAGATTAACTTCCCGCTAGTATACTGATTACCTTTCCACCTCTAGAAGCTTATAAAGTAAACTATTGATATTCCTTTAAATTAATTAAAATTCACTATGAGAAGCTTCCCCTTGCTTGCAAGATATCTTAAATTAAGTCATCAATTCTTATCATTAATGTGAATACCATAATTAAGTCAAGACTCCCGACATTCTTACCTGTAATCATCAATACCATTCCTTTGTTTTCACTTGATTGCTCCTGCCGTTTTTTCCATTATACTTCCTCCGGTCCAAAATAAGTGATTTTTTGGATGTTTTCACACAGATTAAGAAATTCATCTTTTAGCATTAATTAGCAATGGAATTGATCATATTAACCTTTACTATCTCACATAAACACTCCTAACACATATTCCAACACTATTTACTCCAAGGACAATGTAGGAAAAAAATAATTAATTCATTCTTGAAATCTGAAAAAATTACTTATTTTGGATCACAAGAAAAAAACCAAAAAATCACTTATTTTGAACCGGAGGGAGTATTAATTAATGAATTTTAAAGATGTGCAATCTTGTTATAGTATTATTACTACTCCTTTATGTCTACTTTAAGTAATTTTTTGCCTTTTCTTTTTTATCGTTCATAGTATTTTTTTTTTATTTTTTTTAGTAAAACAGAAAGCTTTTATTTACAATAAAAAATAACTATACAATGTCTTGCCCCGGCATACAAGTGCCCCTGACAACTCCTCCTCTCTTTTTATCTTTCTATGTCTATTTCCTACGGTTCTTCTGTCATTGCTTCCTATACAAGAACCTAGGAGTATTTTTGTTGTATTTTTAATAAATAAATTAAGATGAATATAATTAATTATATTATTAATTAATATTAAAAGTTAAATTTCACAATATGTATAAAAACAGTGAAAAAATCATTTAAAGTGGACCGAATAAAATATTATCGAAGGAAAAGTGTAAGCATACTGAACCACTGGGATACGTTCACATGGACGGTTATATATCTAAAGTCCAACTGTCCAAGGCCCAGGTACACCTACAACGTTCAGCTTGAGTTTTATATATATATATATATATATATATATATATATATATATATATATATATATATATATATATATATATATATNAAGTATTTGTGAGGGTGAGGCTTGAATGCCCCTTCCCTTGTCTTCAATCTTGGCAACTGTTGGTCTCATGCTATACATGTAAAATGTTTTTATTAATTGACAGTAATTTTGAGCCTACTTAACTGATCTGCTAAATTATTATCTTTTTCTTTAATATGTTCAAAAACTAAGTTATATATTGATATAGTATCAATAAAATTTAACCATCTTCTTCTACTACTATTTTTTGCATTGATTTTTCCATTTTTTGCATTCTTTTTTCTTATTCATTTATTCTAGTTTCTAATGTTATCATTCTCAAATTTATAGTAGAATCATTTATTTCTTTATATTTTTCTTCTTTATTTATTTTTGTTTCGGATTCTTTTTCTATACGTGAAATACATCCCTCTAGATAGCATAGTTTACATTTAACCCTTTTTTCTCTACTAGGATACCATATACATATAAAACGCTAATTATTATCTAATCCTTTATTCTTTTCGAAGCTATGGGTACATTCTTTTGATATATTTATAAAGGTATTTGTTGTATTTCTTCTAAATCTAATTTTTCTAATCCTATCTCATTTATTAGTTCTTCTTCTTCCGATTCTGAGGTGTCTATTTGAGTTTTTTCTTCCATATCTACACTTACTATAGAGTATATACTTTCATTATCTGACATGTATTCGTTTACGTTTATTAAAATTTCTTGAAAATCTTTTATTAATTGTGAATTTCTTATTTTATTATTAATTCTTTTTGGACACATATTTGCTAAGTGTTCTACACTTCCACAAGTAAAATATTCTAATTTATTTTTATAGTTTCTTTCTGTTCTATATTTTCTAACAAATCTAGCCTAATTCGGAAGACTTACCAGCTATACTCCTCAAGGTAAAGCAGATCAAACAATATATATTTAAACCATTTTCGAAGTCCTTATTTACAATTTAAACTCTTTTACTACTATTTTTTATGCCAAAAAATTAATCAATAGCGTAAAACTTTGCGTAAGTTACACTTGAACGTTTGATATTTGATGAAAGTCTTTTGACGTGCTAGAATTATTTAAACACAATTTACCACATAAAATGTCTAACCTCCATATTAATTGTGTGAAGGTCCATTGCAACTTGCGCAGATATTACCATTTCTTTTTGTCTTGCTCTCGCGATCATGGTGGGTGCCCTACGCTAATTATTTATATATCATTGGCTTCTCAGTCAGGGTATTCAAAGTTAGACAGTTCAATTCCTTCGAGAAAGAGCATTTATCTTCTTCCCTGACAAGAAAGGAAATACTGATAGATATAAATAAGTCTTCAACGACTATTATTTGAGAAGAAGATCGAGTTCCTCCACTTGAAATATGCATATATTAAAATGGAACTTGTGCCTGATTAAGACGGCCACACAAGGGAAAAGAAAAGGGAAGAACCGACCACATCAACATTTACGCAAGGTTGAGAAAATCAAAATGACGTTGGTTCACATTATGTCAAGTTGGGATCGTTAAAGTTCGTACTAACACTATTGGTGACAAAATGAATTTAAAAATAATTATTTATCAATATTATTCATTAAAAAAAGGTTGGATTACGAACTTTTTAAATATGTCAAATATAAATAAGACCCATATTATTTACTCAATAAATAGATAATCAATGGAGAGTCAATAAAGGGGAATCACGCTCTTTGACACTTGGCTTAACAGTCCATCAGAAAATAACCCACGGTTGAAGTTCTTACCTGATGTATATGATTCAGATTGTACATAATTCAAAAATTACTTTTTATCAGTTAGCCCACCTCATTTTTTTTTCTTTGCTCTTCTTCTTTCTCGTTCGAAGCTTCAATTTCAGAAATTAATTTTTTCGGTTTGTTAGTTGTTTTTGGTTGGGTATTATCCCAATTGATGAGGATCGATAAGGAGAGTTCAAAACTCAAATTTTAAGTGATTTGAAGCAAATTTAAGCAAGCTTTGAATTGAATTTCAGAAAATGCCCAAGGAAAAAGAAAAACTCGTGAAACTTCATCAATATGATTCATTTGTATAATAGTGTATATATAATATTATATAAGTTATAATATATAATAATATATAAACACCTCTTATGCATTATTTTATATAAAATTAATACATTATTTACATTTTTGAATTTCTCACATTTCTTCTTCTTCTTCAACTACTACCCCTATATATTGTGATGACCGAAAATGTCATCTTTAAGTTAAATAACCATCTCAGTATTTTAAGACCTTGAAAAGCGTCATCAATAATTCCTCGACTTGCGTGTGCAGTCGTATAATTTTCTGGAAGGTTTTTGTATAAAAAATGGATTAAATTATGAATTAGAGCTTTAAAACTCAACTGAGTTGACTTCGATCAATATTTTGAGCAAACGAATCCGGATCCAAGTTTTGACCATTCCGATAGTTTCGTATCGTAATTTTGGACTTAGGAGCATGTTCGAATTTGGATTTGAAAGTCCGAAGAACAATTCGGTGCATTTTGGCGAAAGTTGGAAAATAGAAGATTTTTGGAAAAGTTTGACCGAGAGTTGACTTTTTGATATCGGGTTCGGAATCCAGTTCTGAAAATTTTTATAGCTTCGTTATGTCATTTATGACTTGTTTGCAAAATTTGAAGTCATTCCGGATTGATTTGATATGTTTCAGCGTAAAATATAGAAGTTGGAATATTCGAACACTCATAATTCAATTCGATGCGCGATTCGTAATTTCGGTGTTGTTTGAAGTGGTTTGAAGCATTGATTAAGTTTGTAATGTATTTTGGGACATGTTGGTATAATTGGCTAAGGTCCCGAGGGCCTCGGGTGGATTTCGGAAGGTTAACGAAATGGAAATCGGACAAAAAAGGTTGTTGGAATTTTCTGCAGAAGCAACTATGCAATCGTGGAGCCTATTTTGGAAGCTTATATCTTCAAATGTATAAGGAATCTGTAAATGTGTATTACATAAACTTTGTAGTCCTTGCATCCTAATTTCCAGAAAGTTAAACTATTCATTATTTTGATATTTGTATAGAAAGTTATCATCGATTGAATAAGGGTTGGTAAAGCTGTTTTGAAATTTTCCAGAAATGTTTGATGCGAGGAGGCTACTTTGGAAGATTATACCTATAAATCCATAAGGAATATGAAAATGTGCAAAACATGAAAGTTGTAGCCCTTGCATTCTAGTTTTGATAAAGTTAAATCATTTGTCATTCCGATATTTGTACCGAAAGTTATGACAGATTGAGTGAAGGCTGGGACTACCTTTTTTTGGCTGGAAATAAGTGCAAGTCGCATTTCATAGAAACAACTTGCCTTGAAAACAGTTTATATTCGGGAATTAGCCATTTTTATTCATTTGTGATGATTGTAGAGCTCTGGAAAAGCGATTTTCAATAGATTTTTCAAGGGAAACATTTGGGATAAGTGTTCTATATCCGAAAGTGTTAATATTACGTAAATCCATGGTTATTTTTATCGTTTATTTCGGATTTGGATGAAAGAAATTGAAGTTTTTGTAAAACTTTTCAAAAATAAAAATTTAGGATTTGAAGGTCCATTTGATATCGGAATTCGATAATTTTTATATGGTTGAACTCGTATCGGAATGGGTTATCTATGTGTTTCGTCGGATTCCGAGACATGGGCCCCACGGACAATTTTGAGCTAAATTTCGGATTTAATTTGAAAAATGTGTAAATTCATATGGAATTAATTTGTATGATTTATATTGAGTATATTGAATTATTATGACTAGATTTGAAGCTTCGGACGAATTTGTGAGGCAAAGGCTTGTTGGAATTTTGAATTGGTAGCAAAGTGAGGTAAGTGTTTGATCTAACCTTAGCTTGAGGGATTAGGAGTTGTGTCTTATTTGTTACATGTTAATTGTGGAGTACGACATATAGGCATGGTGACGAGTATCTATACGTTGGTGTCAAGCATGCCCGTGAGTCTTATATTATAATTGTTATGACTCCATTGTGGTTTATTGCGCTTCATATGTTATTATTGTTTTAATATTATTGCTCCCTTGCGGGATATTATTGAAATATTATTGTTCCTTCGTCGGAATATTATTAAAATATTATTGTTCCCTTGCCGGGGTGTTATTGTTTTGATATTATTATTCTTTTGCCGGGATATTATTGAAATATTATTGTTCCCTTGTCGGAATATTATTGAAATATTATTGTTCCCTTTTCAGGATATTATTAAAATATTATTATTCCCTTGCCGGGATATTATTGAAATATTATTGTTCCTTTGTCGGAATATTATTGAAATATTATTGTTCCCTTGCCGAAATATTATTAAAATATTATTGCTCCCTTGCCGGGATATTATTATTTTGATATTATTGTTCCCTTGCCAGGATATTATTAAAATATTTGGGATGTTGTTATATTGCTCTTGTTCCCTTGCCGGAATTCTTTGTGATTTTTGGTGGTTTGAAATGGGAGCGGGTGGTACGCCTACCACAAGATAATTGAAATGGGAGCGGGCGGTGCGCTTACCACAATATAATTGAAATGGGAGCGGGTGGTACGCCTACCACAAGGTAATTGAAATGGGAGCGGGTGGTACACCTACCACAAGATAATTGAAATGGGAGCGAGTGGTACGCCTATCACAAGATATAATGAAATGAGAGCAGATGGTACGCCTACCACGAGATATAATGAAATGGGAGCGGGTGGTACGCCTACCACGAGATACATGAAATGGGAGCGGGTGGCACGCCTGCCACGAGATACAGGAAATGGGATTGGGTTGCACGCCTGTAACAAGATGTGAAAAGAAAGTAAAATCTGCCTTTATTTTCCTTATTCTTGTTAGTGGTTGGATTTGATTTCCTTTATAATTCTCTTGATATTCTGTTTTTACCTTTTATTCTGCGAAGCATGTTTTCTCTCTCCCATTTTTACTTGTTATTAATAATGTAAGTGTATTAATTATTTAAATCCCTTTACTGTTGTGATCCTTTGTGTTGGAATCCATAGTGTTTACAATGCCTCGCCTTATTTTTTATATATATGTTCAATACTCCAAATTTCAACAATTGTTACATTTTTAACCTAATTGATTTCCCAACTAAACTTTGCTTAAACCGTTTGAGGTTGTACTTTACTTAAAAAGGAATTTCTATTATGTTTTGATTTATTGATTTATCGTATTAAAGGTAATGATTCATTCGATATAATACTTTAATTGAAATGGGTATTTTCTTTATCAAATGATTTCAAAAAAATAACTCCATCTTTTCTTGTTCATTTCCTAATTGGGTTGGAAGCAGTACTCGACTTTATGTTAAGTGAATGAGGCTCCTTGAACATTCTTAATTGTATTGGGTTATGAAACTTATGAACTGAGTAACATGAGCATATTGTTGTGCAATGTGAGACAGAAATATATGAGCACAAGGTGCCGGAAAAAATATTATAGTTTTATTTAATGGCACGTGAGTTGTCCGTGTGGTTGTAATATAAATATGGGCACGAGATGCCGTAAAAATATGAATGTGAGCTGAGACCTATATTATTATGATTATAAAATTAGGCGTCACAAGGTGACCTTTATTTGAAAGAATTATATTCGAAAGATGCTTATTTAAAAGATATTTATTTGAAGGAAATATATTCGAAATATATTTATTGAAAAGCATATTATTTTAGAGATTATTACTTGAAGGATTTATACGCGAAAGATTTATATTTGAAGGACTTCATTAATTGATTGCACTTGTATTTATTATTTGTTGAGAAATAATTATGTTGTTCTTGTTGCCTGCTATTTATATCATTGGTTGATCATTATTGCCATTATTGTTATCTGCCTCCTATTATTTTGTACGTTATCTTGCACTGGTTTATTTGGTAGTCTGGTCCTAGCTTCGTCACTACTTCGCCGAGGTTAGGCTAGGCACTTACCAGCACATAGGATCGGTTGTGCTGATACTACACTTCTGTATATTTTTGTGTACAGATCCAGATATTTGGTCGATAGTAGCTATTCGTTGCGGTGAAGTCTCAAGGTAAACCTGTTGTAGCGTTCGCAGGCTTCGGAGTCACCTTCTTATTTTATATTCTCACTACTGTACTTATTTCCTTACGGTTGTGTTTAGAAATGGTAGCGAAAAACTCTATAGAGCTTATGACTTGTACTATCGGGTTTGGGAATTATAATTTGTTTAGAGTAATTTAATTTAAAGTTAATAAATATCAATGTTATTTCAGTTAATGTTAGGCTTACCTAGTTTAGAGACTAGGTGCCATCATGACTTCTTTGGATGGATTTTTGGGTCGTGACATATACATAGTGTATCACTAATATTTTTACTACTATACTTATATATCTTTACACGTTTATACAATTTGATATATATATATATATATATATATATATATATATATATACACACACACACACCTCTTTGTATAAATATATATTATATTGTATAAAAGTGTATAAGTATCTCTAACAAACTTTTTTGTACAATTTTCTCTTGCAATTCTTGTTTAAAACTAGTTCAAATCTCCATCAAACGATTTCAAACTTTGTATAAAGTCTAGTTACATTATTTATAATAAGTTCAAATAATACCCACTTCAAATTTCTCACAAAATCATATTTGAAATTTAACAAAATTAGTATTAAAGGCGATGGCATATTAGATTTTTTGCGTCTATTTTTGCATTTTTGTGGTTGTGATATGTATGTAGAAACTTGGAGAAAAGAGAATAAAAACTCACGGATGTTTCACGCATGAAGATATAAAAAACAAAAAACGAAGAAAAAAAATCAGATCTAGAAATCAACTTAGCAAGGATTAGATCTCTTTACTCCTAAAAAGAAAATTATTCGAGATCGGATATTGGTAAAACACTCTATGAAATACTTGTTTTTTTAACTCTTAGGGGTCGTTTGATAGGATTCATAAGAATAATGCTGAATAGGGTGTATTAGTAATGCTGGTATTAGTTATGCTTGCATTAGTTATGCTGGTATTAGTTATGCTAACATATTTCTTATCCATTGTTTGATTTGACGTATTAAAACATTGCACAATTTCTAAAAGAATTATTTGTTTACAAAAATGCCCTCAAAACTAGTCCGCACTCTAACTTTTTAAAAGAAAGATATATTAAAAGATATTTTTATATGAAAAGGTTTAAATTTTTTTTTTTATTTGTCTACCTATATTGTAAAATAAAATTAAATATTTATTTATAAAAAAGAAAATATGCTAAGAATTTATTTATTTACTAGGAATATAATTTTATTTCTCACTATTTGGATTATTTTGAACTTGTATTAATATACTAACTAGCATATCTTAATCAAGCATAAATTTTGAAGGACAATTTTATCTTTAACTAAGCTAATGTATGCATTAAAAGCCATTGCATTGCTAATATCATTCTTTTCTATGCATTAGTTATGCATACGATAATACCAAATAGGATGTATAACTAATGCTTGCATAAGTAATGTATGAGTTCAAAATGTCTACCAAACAATGTATTATTAATACACAAAGCTAATGCACCCTACCAAACAATGTATTATTAATATACAAAATTAATGTATGCATTAGCTTATCTAATGCACCCTAGCATTTCCTCTGTTCCAATTGAGGAATGCAGCAGACACGCATTTCTGGTCCCACAAACGATTATGCCCTCTCTAGCATATGAATATGAGCGGGAGAAAGCAAAAGAAACGGAAAGGTAAAGAGGAGAGACAAACCACTTTAGAAATCATGAATTCATCATACAACTCACAAAATCAATGGAAGAAAATACTACCATCATTCATTCATAATCCATCAACAGAGATCAAGACAAAACTTATCCACATATTTACAAACACTCTAATCATAATTTACTACCTAATTTAATAACTCTAAACCTAATTTAATCACTTCAAAATAAAACTTATCAAAATCAACTACTTAATCGTAATTAATAAAGACCTTAATCGCGTATTCAACTCAGAATGGCTGTACATTTCGGCTCAACCCATTCATATTAGCAAAGAAGCCTACTAGATCTTGCCTGTACGGTAAGTAGGATTTCCTTTTCTCCCCTCCATTCTTCACGTAATGCATCGCCGGGGAACCTTCACCGGCCGGAACGCCCTTTGATTTTGCGGCGACCGTTGGAGCATCAGTCGTCGTCTTTTCTGCTTTGTTTTTTTCTCTCTTTTTGGGCGAAGGAGTCAAAAAGACGAAAGTGTCCTTGCCGTCACTATTGCTCCGGTGAATAAGATCACGAAACTTCCAGCGTTTTGAGGAACCTGTGGAATTGCTCTTCTTACAACCTCCGGCAGACTTTTCCACCTCTTTAGGCCTCCATACGCAGTACGTTCCCGGCGGAATCCCTTCCAGATCGTCGGCTTCAGACGATGAGCATGACGAGTTAGCTTCTCGCTCTTCTTCCATGAAAAGCTTCCTTAACGGCAGTCGAATTGATCTCGGTGGAGCAGAAGCCTCCTCCGACGATATCGAGTTCGTATTCGAATTAGAGCTACCGTTCATGAAACCACTGTGTTGTAACAACAAATCTCTATTGAAAATCGGGTAAATTGGACGGATCTGGCCGTTGTCAAAGATTTCATCAGCTGCAACCGGTGAAAATTCGGACTCTTTTACAAACGAAAACTCGAATTCATCGTCATCTTCATTTTCTTCCTCGTGTTTCTCATCCTTATCCTCCTTCTCATCCACTTTCTCATTCAAACTTCCTCCACTTTCAAAGCAAGTGAAACCTCCATCATCTTCAACAAAAAAATCCGTTTCAGTTCCATTTTCAGCCCTGAACTCTTCAACAACTCTATCAGCAATTTCAGCTAGATTCCTATTAGAATAACTTTCGAAACTCGGAGACTGTGATAAAGCCCTGCTTGCCTGCATTTCTTCAGCAAATTCTCTGATTCCTTTTCACAGTTTCAAATGCAAAACACAAGAAATTCGGTCAGTTTGAGAGAGAGAGAGAGCGTTTGTTTGTTTGGTATAAAAGGTGGAAAGTGTGGGTCGTCAGTTTGAGATTATAGGGGCTACTAATTCGAAACGGAAGATAAAAAGGAGAGGGGGATATGATTAGGTGAGGGGAGGTGTACCATTAGTTGTTGAGTTTTAAGTGGAATACCAAATAATCGGTGGAAAATTAGAAGATTGACTTTTGAGGTGTCAACGTATTATGTAATGTATGTGTGTACACTAGGAACAGTCTTTGCTTGGTTCATACGTAATATGAGCTAAAGTTCACACGTGTAGGCGTTTACTAGTCCCCAAGTAAGAGAAAAACTCTACTAGTAATATTACACGCTCCGTCTCAATTTATGTGAACTCATTTGATTGGATACGGAGTTTAAGAAAAGAGAGAAAATTTTTAAACTTATGGTGTAAAATGAGTCACAAATATTTTATATAGCTATAAATCATTGCATAAAGGTAAATTATTTCTAAATAAAAAAAAAATTATTCTTTTTGGCACGAACCAAAAAAGAAATAGATTCACGTGAATAGAAACGGAGGGAGTATTATTTTTGTGGTGTTCTAGAAATTGGCTGCGCTGTTGTCTGTGGTTTCTCTTCTCTTTGATTTAAATGCGAGTTGGCTGTGTCTGTTTTTTAAAGGTTTCTCTCAGTTATAGTGATTGTCCTTACTAGGATTTTCTTTTTTCCATTTTCAGCGTTATTTGTTAGATCTGTGATCTGTCGATAAGTTTTGGGGCCAATTTTGGTTATAGATGGACGCTAAGGCACAGGTAACACTTATCGTTAGAAATCGAAACGGATTTAAGATTTAAACTCTATCGGTTTAATAATTTATAGCTTTGAATTCATTATATTTTAAAAAATTATAAGTTTATATTTATTGTTTATTATAATATTTATAATTTTTTATATATAAATTATTCTCCGCATAAAAAATACGGAATTCTGATAAGCTCGGTACCATAAGGTTAGATACGCCCATAAATAGACATATTCTTCTACGGATTAGTTACCTCCTATAACAAATATTGATATCTTATTTATTTTAAATAAATACTCTTTTAAAAAATTACATTTCATAGCTACATTTTGATTTTTTATAGCCAAATATCTGTTTATGGTCACCTCCTACCCTTAAGTCATAAAATAAGCTTTATAATATTTTCTCTCTCTATATCCCCTCAAATTTCTCTTATCCCCTGCCCCATACCTCTCTCTCTACTTTCTGATGTCCTCTCCTCCGCCAGTCGATGGCATTAGTATTTTACATTGAAATTCAAGTTTAGATTTGTGCAAGTATACTACAATGGTAGGTAGTAACTTCTTTATCCCCAACTGATTAAATGATTGCGTGCTAAACATACTGAGTATACTTTAGAAGTATGTAGACCAAAATAGATGCCGATAACTGGCCAAGTCATCATCTTTTTACCGCATCATATATTTAGAGGTATGCAAACAGTCACCTCTGAAGAGTAAAGAGTGGCTTTTTTATTGCTTTAGTTTGTATTTTGGAATGAATTTAGTTATGTTGATATCATGTTCAACTTTTGCACTATCAAAGAGAAGCCTTTTAATAGATCATTTTTTTTTCTATTTGTTTTTCAGTAGTTGTAGTATGTTCATCTAGAAAAATGTTACGGTGACGGCGAGCGAGGACTAGATACTGCTGCTGCTTCAACGAGACGATATTAGGGTTGTTCTTGAACAAAGACGACAGAGTTGGGGGCTGAGCAATTTAAATTTTCTGTTAATATATTTCAATGTATCTCGTTGTATTTCATTGTATTCATTATTTTTTTTTTAATTGTATTTCAAAATGTCTCGATGTATTATATGTATTTCATTGTATTCATTATCTTTTTTCATTGTATTTCAATGTATCCCGCTGTATTTTATATATTTCATTGTATATACTGTCTCGCTATATTCCATGAATATATTCATATGTTTTTTTTTAATTAATATAATTTATGCATTCAGATGTATTATATTATTTCTCTGAAGATTGCTATGTTTTTGGGTGTTTTTCGGTTGAGAATCTTTTTTATAAATAAAAATACAAAATTTGTGTGTTATAATTGAGTTTGTTGAGTTATATTAGGAGTCTATTATGTTAATTGATTCACTTTCCGTTTAAAAATAGTGTAAACCCTTGTTTCACGCCGTGACTTCAGTCGAATACAATAATCTGTCCAGGTGTAATCTCATGTTTCACGCCATCAATACAGTCGAATACACTCGAATACAAAAATCTGTCTAACTGTAATCCCCTGTTTCACGTCTAGAAATGCTATTGTATTCATGAATACAGTAACTTAAATATATCGAATACACTCTAAAAAATCTGAAAGCATAGCTATAGAAAGTAATATAGTAAATGGTAGCTACAACTAACTAATAACTACTAAAACATAGTGGTTTCTGAAAGTTTATCTTCTTCTACTACCTTAAAAGAAAAAAGAAATCTGTGAAAATTGTATGTTAGGCTCTACTCTAGTAGAGCCTAATAATATCATCAACTATAGTTTTACTAGTTCAAAGCAAAAAAATTGATGAATAAAATAAATAAAATCAGAAAAATAGGCTTTTATAAAAGTTATTGGGCCAATGAACCATTCTATATCTAAAATTGCACAGCCTGGTGAAAGGAGCAATTTTAGTTATTTCTTGTTGGCTGAAAAAGAGGAGATGCAAGTCATTTTTCTTTGTTTGATAAAAAGAAGTAAAAAAAAATAGACATAGCTGAACTAGAAAAAAGAAAATATATATAATTTTTACTTTCCTTTTACGTACTGAATATTCAATTCTTCATGTGAAAAGAGTGTGCGTCCGTGTGAAATTCTTGAAGACTTTGGGAGTACGAAGTTTTCTCATCACTATCGAGATGTATTTTGAAGAATTAACTCGAATAGTCGTCAATTCAACCACTTAAATTAAAAATAGCTTGCAGGCATATAATATACATAATTACACATTATTATATGTATAATTATATATAATTTATGTATATAGCTAAAAAAATAAATTTATCGAAAGATTCAGTGTTTTTTGAGCTTGGTGAGGAAGGTCCAATAAGGTATATCCAGGATCCAATTGAGGTACTGCTGTATATTCCACCCCATTAGTGGTGAAACTTGTATTACAAGTTAGGATTTGTGGAGTGATGAACACGAACATCTGTATGTAGGCAGCAAATATATTTAATCAAGTAAACTTGAGTTGTTAAGATAAGTAATTAGACCGAAGATAAGTAATTAGACTGCTTCACTTTTTTATGCACACCTTTTGTTTGATTCTCTCTGCTTAGACTAGCCGAATTCGTATTGTCATTCTCTTCTTATTTCTTCAATACGATAAATTATAATGCCAAAATATCTATTTTCTAGAAACCAGATTCTAGCACCTTTTTTTGTCATCGTGGAATTAAAAATTCTGTCAACGTTAGTGAACAGTCCCGAGGCCATTTTACGTATTTAGTTAGCAGTCAATATACCATTATAAGTGTAAAGTTTTTTTATAGAGTCACTCAAAGAATATTTACAGGTAATAAGATTTGATAGTATAAATATTTCCTATAATTACGATATATATAACTTAAACTCATTTAGTTATTGTTGAATTTTTGTTTAAGATGAAATAGTCTTAAAATGAGAGAGAATGAGAAATGGAGGGAATAAAATTTTGAATAAAATTTTAAGTTCCTCTCTTCTCTTTAATGAGACATTGTCCCTCATTGATAGAGGATAAGAATGTTGGTGGGTTTATATACAAATTTATTTGTCAATAGTGAATATTAACGTGATATAATCCGTGTTTTGTAACGGACGTATTCCAATCCGTGTATAGTACCATCAGCTGCAATAACAGCCACTCCAAGTACTTGATCCATTACAAGCAAGTGCTTGCTCCATAACAAGCTAAGTGATTGTTCCACCATGGAGGGAGGGCTGATCTTTCTCAACTGATTGTATAAATAGAGTAGCAGTTGGTGAGATACACACCGAAAAAAACACTAGAGATACACTCGATATACACTCTGTATACACCCGATATACACTATGTATACACTCGATATACACTGGAAAAACGAATTGCAATCTGATATCCTCTTCAGTAAGAATTCAACATCGGCTATACATTGTATTCCTTTCTCTCAGAATTTTCATTCGACTTCTGAGTTGTCCTCCTTTATTCTGCATTATTTTTAACTACAAACAAAGCATCTGTAAGTGCGATTTGCTGCCGAACTTTGTATTCGCTGAAACACTGGGGTTTGAAATACCGCTACACCAGTGTGTAATTCGTTCTATCCTGAGTAGAAATAATCCAAAACCTTGGGTACTAGGAGGGGATTAAATTCCTTAAGGAAACACTGTGAATTCAGTGGGCTCGAATTAATTACTGTTTCATTTATATTTACGTTTATACGCTAACGTTTTTATTTTCCAGAATTACTATTTACAAATACAAAATAATAACCAAGGAACCAACAAGCTTAAGAAATTTAATAATTTTTATTTCTGTATTTGTGTTATCCTTATTATTCTGGAAACTAAAACATTTGTGGTTTTGTGTACTCCCGTTTTGGAGAGTAAAGCCTTTGTGACGTTTTGTTGGAGATTAAAATCTACGTGATTTTTTAACTCAAGTTTTAAACAATTATTAAACGTTTGTTTGTGTTATCTTTTCAAAAAAATGGCTAATGAAAGCGGAAACCAAGTTGTTCTGATGATGACGGTCAACGCATCGGCAAGCCATGTTCCGACGATGACTGTCAATGCATCGGCAAGCCATGTTCCGACGATGACTGTCAATGCATCGACAAGCCGAACACCGGCGTTGGCTCGGAAAATTTTTCGGGATTGATTTCAAGCGCTCGCAGCAGGAGATGTTCTTCTACTTGACTACGTTATGTATACAGAAGTTCATCAAGGAAGATGTTCCTGATATGCCCGATGAAACTCCAGAGAATGAAAGCTTTCTGGTGACTGAGGCGTGGAAGCATTCTGACTTTCTGTGCAAGAATTATATTCTTAGTGGACTGGATGATAATCTGTATAATGTATACAGTGGCGTGGAGACGTCAAAAGAATTATGGAATGCGCTTGAAAAGAAGTACAAAACTGAAGATGCCGGGATGAAGAAATTCATTACCGCAAAATTTTTTTGACTACAAAATGGTAGATAGCAAGTTTGTTATTACTCAAGTCCAGGAATTGTAAGTGATTATTCATAATCTACTTGCTGAAGGTATGTTTCAAATAGATACTGATGTTGAAAGTAAAAATTTTAGTATTTTTACTAACGGAATTTTCATTGAAGGTCTTGTCATCAGTGAAGCATTCCAAGTAGCAGCAATAATTGAGAAGTTACCTCCATTGTGGAAGGACTTCAAAAATTATTTGAAACACAAACGAAAGGAGATGTCCCTTGAATCTCATTGTTCGATTGAGAATCGAAGAAGACAATAAAGCTGTTGAAAGGAGAGGTCGTGGAAATTCAACAATAATGGGAGCAAATATTGTTGAAGATAACAAAAAGAGAAAAAAAGGCTTCTGGTTCGAGAAACAACCCAAGCAAGAAGCGGTTCAGTGGAAACTGCTACATTGTGGGAAAATCGGACACAAATCTACGGAGTGTCGTGCTCGGAAGAAAGACAAGAAAAGGGGTCAAGCAAACATGGTAGAAAAATATGATGATATTGATGACTTGTGTGCCATGCTTTCTGAATGCAACTTGGTGGCAATCCTATGGAATGGTGGATTGATTCTGGAGCCACCCGCCATATTTGTGCTGTGAGAGAAGCATTCTCTACATATGCTTCTGCTGGACCCGACGAGACGCTTTCCATGGGAAATGCTGCAACGGCCAAGACTGAAGGATGTGGGAAGATATTTCTGAAAATGACTTCTGATCACCGGGACCTACCAAATCAAAGAATAAAGACTGCAGAGATATCAGTCAGAAATTCATAAGCTGATACCTGAGTTCGACGAATGTCTCTTCGAACAAATCAACCGAGCACAAAACGTCGAAGCAGACAGCCTAGCTAAACTGGCCGCAGCCACCAAAAATATCAACAAAGAAAATGTGGTCACCCTCCTTCATTCAGCCATCGACTACGCCGAGGTACAACAACAACAACAACCCAGTATAATCCCACAAGTGGGATCTGGGGAGGGTAATATGTACGCAGACCTTACCCCTAAACCGGGGGCAGGGAGGTTGTTTCCAGGAGACCCTCGACTCAAGACAGCAACAAGAGACGATATATTAGTACTATCAATAGACTCATACTAAAATAACATAAAATACATAACATAACATAAAATAACAAAATAACATCAATATAAGAAATATAGGAAATACGAAATAGATGAAAGGTATACTAATACCCAACAGATAAATCCCTGCATTGGGAGTTGATCAGTAGCATCCTAAGGTTAACTCATAACTGGCTAGTATCACTCTAGTGCGCTGTAGAAATATCCATAACTTCCTCCTAACCTACAACTTTAATGCTCGACTTCCACAATCCCCTATCAAGGGCCATGTCCTCAGTAATCCTAAGACGCGTTATGTCCTGCCTAATCACCTCTCCCCAATATTTCTTAGGTCTCCCTCTACCTCTCCTCGTACCCACCACAGCCAGTCGCTCACACCTTCTCACCGGTGCATCAGTGCTCCTCCTCTGAATGTGCCTGAACTATTTGAGTCTTGCTTCCCCCATCTTGTCCTCTAGGGGGGCCACGCCCACCTTCTCACGAATATCTTCGTTCCTAATCTTATCCATCCATGTATGCCCGCACATCCACCTCAACATCCTCATCTCTGCTAATTTCATCTTCTGGGTGTGTGAGTTCTTAACCAGCCAACACTCGGTCCCAAACAACATGGCAGGCCTAACCACTGCTCTATAAAACTTACCTTTTAGTAATGGAGGCACTTTCTTGTCACACAGAACTCCCGTCGCTAACCTCTACTTCATCCACCCACCCCTATACGGTGTGTGACATCCTCGTCGATCTCCCCGATTCCCTGAATAACTGACCCAAGTACTTCAAACTACCCCTCTTAGGGATAGTTTGAGAGTCAAGCCTCACTTCCACTCCCGCTTCCATCGGCTCGGTCCCAAATTTGCACTCGAGGTATTCCGTCTTCGTCCTGCTCAACCTGAAACCTTTAGACTCAAGGGCATATCTCCAAACCTTTAGCCTTTCGTTGATGCCGCGTCGAGTCTCGTCAATTAGGACTATATCATCAGCAAATAGCATGCACAATGGCACCTCCCCTTAAATATGATATGTTATGGCATCCATCACCAGGTCAAATAGGAAAGGGCTGAGTGCAGACCCTTAGTGCAACCCCGTAACAACCAAAAAATGCTCAGAGTCGCCTTCTACTATCCTAACCTGAGTCTTAGCTCCTTCATACATGTCTTTAATCATCCTAATGTAGGCTACCGGGACCCCTTTAACCTCTAAGCAGCTCCATAAGACCTCCCTAGGAAACCTGTCGTACGCTTTCTCTAGGTCGATAAACACCATGTGGAGATCCTTCTTCTTATCCCTGTATTGTTCCGCCATCCTCCTAATAAGGTGGATAGCTTCTGTGGTAGATCGCCCCAGCATGAACCCAAACTGGTTGTTTGAAATAGACACCGTCCTGCGCACCCTCATCTCTACCACTCTCTCCCAGACTTTCATGGTATGACTCAATAATTTGATACCTCTATAGTTATTACAGCTTTGGATATCGCCTTTGTTCTTATACAACGGAACCATTGTACTCCACCTCCACTCTTCAGGCATCCTATTAGTCTTGAATATAACATTAAACAACCCAGTAAGCCTTTTCAAGTCTGCTCTACCCACACGCCTCCAAAGTTCAACCGGAATTTTGTCTGGCCCGATAGCTCTGCCCCTCCTCATCTTACGCATTGCCTCCATGACCTCATCGATCTCGATGTCTCTATAATAACTTAATTTATGTGGGCTGTCGGCATTCTTCAATTCTCCTAGTACAATATCCTGGCCCCCTTCTTCATTTAGAAGTTTATAAAAGTAGGTCTGCCATTTCCTCTTAATCTGGTCATCCCCCATCAAAACTTTGTCGTCCTTATCTTTTATACACCTCACCTGGTCCAGATCTTGAGCCGCCCTCTCTCTCACTTAGCGAGTCAGAATAACTTCTTTTCCCCTTATTTGCTCCCTAGTTCCTCATATAGACGAGGAAAAGCAGTCGTCTTAGCCTCCATTACTGCCATCTTCTCCTCCTTCCTAGCTACCTTATATCTCTCAATGTTCGCTCTCTTATCCTCCTCTCCAGTGCTCCCTACTAACCGCAAGTAAGCTGTCTTCTTCGCTTCCACTTTACCTTGGACAACTGCATTCCACCACCAGTCTCCTTTGTGGCCACCGGTGCGGCCCGAAGATAACCCCAACACGTCTCTCGCCGCCTTTCTTATACAGTCAGCTGTCATCGACCACATAGTGTTTGCATCCCCACTACTTCTCCAAGCTCCCATTTTTGATAACTTTCCTTCTAACTTCTGAGCTTTATCCTTAGTCAAGGTGCCCCACCTAATCCTCGGGAGGCCTCGTATTGACCTCTTCTTCCTCCTTATCATAATGCCAAAGTCCATCACCAAAAGTCTATGTTGCGTTGCAAGAGTCTCACCTGGGATAACTTTGCAATCCTCGCACCACCTTCTGTCGCATCTCCTGAGGAGGAGATAGTCAATTTGAGTCTTCGCCACTGAGCTTTTGTAAGTAACCAAATGCTCCTCCCGCTTCGAAAAACTTGAGTTCTCAATCACTAGATCGAATGCCTTAGCAAAGTCCAACAGCGAAGTGCCCCCTCCGTTCCGCTCCACGAAACCAAAGCCGCCATGCACCTTAGTATAACCACCTGCAGACGACCCAATATGACCATTGAAATCTCCTTTTATGAATAACCTCTCGGAAGGCGGAATACTACGAACGATGTCGTCCAACCCCTCCCAAAAGTGCCTTTTAACCCGGGACTGGCGCAACTAGTTCGTGTCCTACCTGTAGGATAGAACGCTCCCATGCGACAAAAAAGAAGCAAAGAAACTCTGGGGCGCAAGCTGCCCGGTACAACCTAGTAAATCAAGATCTGTACAAAAGAACATTCGGTGGGCCCCTTGCCAAGTGCCTCGGGCCACATCAAACGAGGCATGTATTAGAAGAAGTTCATGAAGGACGTTACGGTGCCCATACAGGGAACCGTGCCCTCGTCCGGTGCCTCATCCGTGCCGGCTACTACTGGCCCACTATGAAAAAAGAACCGACGGATCATGTCCGAAAATACGAACAGTGCCAAAAGTATGCCCCCATGATACATCAGCCAGGCAAGCTCCTCCATTCAGTTACCTCGCTATGGCTATTCATAAAATGAGGGATGGACATAGTCGGTCCCCTGCCAGTAGGATGTGGAAAGGTACACTTCTTGTTAGTTTTAATTGACTATTTTTCTAAATGGGTGGAAGCAGGTGCATATGCACAAATACTAGAACAAGAAATCATCACCTTCATATGGAAGAATATCATATATCATTTTGGCATCCCCAAAGAAATCAGCTGTGACAACAGGCCCCAGTTCATCGAAAGGAAAACAACCAAATTCTTTGAGAAATGGCACACCAAGCGGATACTTTCCACTCCATACCACCCCGCCACTAACGGCCAAGCCAAGTCTTCCAACAAAATGATTTTGAACATACTAAAGAAAAAGCTCGAAGAAGCCAAGGGGCTATGGCCTGAATTGCTACCAGAGGTATTGTTGGCATACCGTACTATACCCAAGTGTAGTATGGGAGAAACACCGTATTCATTGGTCTATGGGACCGACGTATTCATACCCGTCAAAATCGGAGAACCGAGCCTGAGATACTCCCATACAAGTGGATAGGCAATGATGAAAGCAGGTTACAAGACCTATACGAAGCCGTAGAGCGACGAGATGTGGCCCATATAAGAATGGTAGCCCAAAAATAGCAGACAGAAAGATATTACAACAAGAAAGCCAAAATAAGATTGTTCAAAGTAGGCGAATATGTCCTCAAAGCCAAAACATTGGCATCAAAGGACCCGAGTGAGGGAAAATTAGGAACCAACTGGGATGGACCGTACAAATCACAGCAGCTGCGAACAAAGGAGCATTCCAATTAGAAACAATGGAGGGAAAAACACTCCAAAATAATTGGAACGTCGCCCACCTCAAATACTACCACTTCTAAGAAGGTGGCTCCCTAGTCGTACTCTTTTTCCCTGCTCCGAGTTTTGTCCCAATTGGGTTTTCTCGGAGAGGTTTTTAACGATGCGGCAAAGGGGATGTTCGGTGGTAACAGGGCGCAAATTCACCACATCGACCAGTCGACACGGCCTCCAGGACAATATGATGAAGGGACTACACTAGTAATTCTCCATTGTACGAACAAGAATTTCTCCATTGTATGAACAGGAGTCTCTCCATTACATGAATGAGAATTTCTCCATCGTACAAACAAGAATCTCTCCATTACATGAATGAGAATTTCTCCATTGTATAAACAAGAATCTCTCCATTGTGTGAACAAAGAATTTCTCCATTGTGTAAACAGAGTCACGCCATTCCGCGACCGGACCTCACCAAGAAAAACACGATGGACACTACTTTGACGACAGTCGAAGCAACATCCTAACGGCTAAGGCCATCAACATTGGTTCGACCTCGCTCGAACAATGATGGATACTACTTCGATGACATTCGAAGCGACATCCTAACGGCTAAGGCCATCGATATTGGTTCGACCTCGCTCGAACGATGATGGATACTACTTCGACAATAGTCGAAGCATCCTAACGGCTAAGGCTATCGACATTGGTTCGACCTCGCTCGAATGATGACGGATACTACTTTAATGACAGTCGAAGCAACATCCTAACAGCTAAGGCCATCAACATTGGTTCGACCTCGCTTGAACAACGATGGATACTACTTTGACGATAGTCGAAGCAACATCCTAATGGCTAAGGCCATTGACATTGGTTCGACCTCGCTCGAATGACGACGAATACTACTTCGATGACAGTCGAAGCAACATCCTAACGGCTAAGGCCATCAATATTGGTTCGACCTCGCTCGAACAATGATAGATACTACTTCAATGATAGTCGAAGCAACATCCTAACGACTAAGGCCATCGACATTGGTTCGACCTCGCTCGAACGACGACGGATACTACTTCGACGACAATCGAAGTAGCATCCTAACGGCTAAGGCCATCGACATTAGTTCTACCTTGTTCGCACCAAAGCGGATACTACTTTGACGACAGCCAAAGTAGCATACTGACGGCCAAGGCCAACGACAATAGCTCGACCTCGTTCAAGTCACGACACGACCAAGTAACGATCGATGAAAATCTCTACAAAAATTAAGCAGTACGATAAATGAACAATAGCAAAGGTAAAAACTATATTACCGCAAAAATATATTTACATTTGCCCCCACGGACAAGTCCCAACATATTGTACAACCAAAAACCCACATTACAAACTCATGACTGCTCGTCGCCCCCCGAATGGTAAGCCTCGTTATACCAAGAGCTAGAGTCGAGGTGGTTGACGTCTTTAGAAACAAGCCCCCCCCCCCCCCAGGGGAATCGGAGCAATAACCATAAGTGTCACGAGCAACGCGAGTTTTGTCTCTTCGTGCTCGGACCTCTTCCTCAGTCGCCCAACCCGCGGCATGAAGCTCGGTATAAACATCGAGCTTAGCCTCTGCATAAATCCACATTTCATGTGCACTTTGACGTGCACTCGTATCTAGCGAGGGGTGAGATGCAGAAGGCTGAGAAAGGCTGTTAACTTTCACCACCCGAGCATCAAGTTCGGCAGTTAGAGCCGCCAACCTCCGCTGCAAGTCAGCGTTCTCCGCTGCCACCCCATGACTTAACTCAAGTTCGTCCTCCTTTGCCTTAAGAATATCTTCCAACTAAATATTGCAGGCCGCAGTCTTCACCATCCCGCTCTCCTCCTCCTCCAGCTCAGTCCCTCCGCATTCTGACTGGGACTGCCCTCTTTCAACTTTCGCTCGATGCTTGGAGCAATACTTCCGATATTTTCTTAATATCTTCTTAAAGAGGGCGGTCAGTTTTCGCTCACGGCGCCCCCTCTCAACCTCCAGGACGAGGATCTGAAAAGGAAGAGAGAAAGCAGAAGTAAGCACGCCTCAAGTCAATTGATAATAGGTGAATTTGACTATAATAACGCCTTAAATAATCACCTTCTTATGTTATTTTGATGATAAATATGATAACAAAATGCTCTTATTAGTGTTTTTCATGATTTGTAGGTGATAAATGGCTAATGAAGGCTAAGGAGCAATTTTGGAGTCAAAATTGGAGAAAAGAGGCCAAATATGCAAATTCCCATTGAAGTCACGTCACACCAGCCCTTAGGATTCAGAGGGACTGTTTGGCCACGGTTCTACCGCGACCGCGGCAGAACCGCAGTGGAAGGCTGCTGCGGAATCTCAGAGAATCAGAGAGGTTGATTGGCTGCGGTTCTACCGCGACCGCAGCAGAACCGCGGCAGGCGACAAAAGAACTTCAGGGGTCAAAGTGTAAAAACTGGATTTTTAGACCTAAACCCTACTTAAAACATTAGACTTCGCCCAAATGAGGCATGTATTGATTTTTAGAGTACTTTTGCAAGGGAAACTATTGTGAGAGATTTCTCCAAACATCTTTCTTCTTTTCTTTTGATTTTTATGATGAATTCTATTCTAGTTTATTTTCCCATAGCCATGAGTAGCTAAATCCCTTATCTAAGGCTTTGATGGAACCTATTGGTTGATGAACTTCTTGTTTATGTGAATACAAATTGCTAGTTTAATCTCTATTTGTTCAACTTCGTGTCTGTTGTAGTTAATTGACAGGATCCTCAATTAGCTGTGCTTATTTAGTGTGCATAACTTGGAAAAGAGTGCATATTTAGGTTATTGTTGAACAACATCACTCCTAGATTATTAGAGGAATCTATATTTGCGGGTTTAAAGGCGGGATTAGGGATAACGAAACCTTGGGTGTAATCTAAAGTGAACTGTGTTAATTAAAGTAAGCTAGTGTAACTCGAGAGAGTGCAATAGTAAATT
>MU774402.1:3446-37297 GCA_026770625.1 Nicotiana glauca
AAAATATCTTTTTCCAACAGTTAAGCAAATGAATGCGAAAACACGTAGTGCAAGTCAGCATAAAAGCCAGCCCCTTGGGCACAAACAAGTATGCATAACTGAGCTCATAGCTCGCTCTTCAAGCAATATTCTTATCTCTGGTCAGCCACTGTTACCTGACTCATTTACATCATACAGTGTCACTGTTACCACTATCTCGAATTTATCCACTTTGAAAGTGATCAGACAATATCAGAACAACAAATAAATATCTCAAGAAATAACATAACAATAGATAGTGCACAAATGTATGAATGTAATGCAATGCATATGACGGTACACTCCAGTACCTGCTATAGTGTGCAGCCCGCTCCACTTATTTAACATCGACGGTGCTCACTGGGGGTGTGTACAGACTCCGGAGGGGCTCCTATAGCCCAAGCGCAATATCAGCCATATCTTGGCTTCAAACAGGCTCTCGGCCTCAATATCAATATATCATCGCTGCGGCGTGCAGCCCGAGCCATCCATATATTCAGAAATCACTATAACACTGCTGCGGCGCGCAACCCAATCCATGCTCAGTCCAGAAATGCACATAAGCCACTTGGGCACATTTTAGAATGACAGTTCTCAGCTCAAAACGGCAATAAAATATTGTTCAATTTTTTTTTTCAAAACTTAAAAGTATGGCTGAGTTTGCAAAATAGTATTAAAACCTTGGACTGAGACCAAATAATATGCAAAGTAATGCAAAAACAGTAATACCGATCCCTGAAGGATCCAAATAATCGGCACGAAGCCCAACATATGGCAATCAACCCAAATCATAATAGTATCAAGTAAGTTTCAATCAATCACACAGTAAAATCAACAACCGGGACGGACCAAGTCACAATCCCCAATGGTGCTCTATCCCACGCTCATATCCGGCATGCAAGTCACCTCAATAGAGCACTATGATATGCAAATCCGGGGTTTCAAACCCTCAGGATATCATTTACAAGTATTACTCACCTCGAACCGGTGAAATTCCTCGCTCGCGACATATTTGCCCCTCAAATTGGCCTTCACGCGCATCGAATCTAACAAAAATAGAGCGAATACATCACAATATACCAATGGGACAACACCCAATCGAAAATAATCGAAATATAACAAAAATCTCAAAACTAGCAAAATCCGAGCCCCGGGACCGCTTCTCGAAAAATTATGAAATTCACATTACCGGACTTCTCATCTCGCCACGAGTCTACCCATATTAAATTCATCAAAATCGGAGTCCATTTGACCCCTCAAATTCCAAGTTTACACTTTCTTAGGTTTCAAGCCCTAACCACTATTTTTAACCCTTAAATCCTTGAATTTCAGTGATTAAATCAATGTTTTTACACCATAATAACATTATTCGAGTCTATAAATTCATACCTAATGAAATCCCCTTCGAATCCTCTCCAAATCGCCCAAAATCGCCTCTTCCCGAAGTCTCAAATGTTTTCTTAACTTCTGAAATTCGCGAACACTGTTCACTATAACACTAGACCTTTTTCTGCTTCTGCGGTCCTTTTGACCGCACCTGCGGTACCACTTTTGCGACATATTGACCGCTTATGCGGTCTAACTTAAAACCATCGGGGACCGCTTATGCGATCCAAACATCCGCTTATATGGTTTCCTCCAACCGCTTCTGCGGTCCTCAATCCGCTTACGCGGCCCCGCTTACGCGCTCCACCTTCCGCTTATGCGAAAATCCCCTGGGCCACTCAAGATTGCTTCTGCGACTTTCCCCACTGCATCTGCGGAACCGCTTAAGCGGCTCCTTTTCCGCAGATGCGGAAATACCAGAAAGCTGAGACGTCAGACCTGCAACAATGCCTAAAACCTCCGTTTAACCATCCGAAATTACCCCGAGGCCCTCCGGACCTCAACCAAAAGCACAGACATTATCAAATACTTCATTCAAACTTGCTCGAATCATCAAAATGCTAACGTTAACATCAAAATCCTCAATTATGATTAAATCAAAGCCTAAATTTCTCAAAAACTTCCGAATTGCATATTCGATCAAAAACCCGACCTAAACACCTCCGAATTACCTGAAACTTTGCACACATATCCAAAATCACCTAACGGGGTTACTGCAACTCTCAGAATTCTATTCCGACCTTCGGATCAAAATCTCACCTATCAACTGGAATTCGCCAAAATTCAAACTTAGCCAATTCAAGCCTAATTCTACACCGGAACTCCAAATTCAATTCCGATTTCACTCCTAAGTCACAAATCATCACCCGAAGCTAACCGAATCATTAGAATTCACATCCGATCCTCCTAACTAAATAGTCAACTTTCAGTTGACTTTTCCAAAACAAGCTTTCCTTTAAGAGACTAAGTGTCTCATTTCCAACTAAAACCAATCCAATTATACCCGATCAACTCAAATACTGATATTGAAACATAGTGAAGTATAATATGAGGGAAACAGGGCGGTAACTCACGTGATAATGGGCCGGGTTATCACATTCCCTCTAAGAACCAAATAACATTTACATTTCCTGTATTCCACCTGAATTTGTTCCACATCTTGTTACCCCTCAATTGTTTTCCCCCTTTTGATTAACAAGCAATAAGAAAAAAGAAGTAAATAGATTCCATTTCACAATTTGAATAACATTTCACCTTATGATAAATTTCATGGTCATCCTCCATCATCTGACTATCTTAAGTCTTTTGGTTGTCTATGTTATGAAACTTCTCCTAAGGTTGCTAGGGACAATTCTAGGGCAATCTCCTGCATGTTTCTTGGGTATCCTTGTGGCAATAAAGGTTATAAGTTGCTCAATTTGTCCAAATCCTCAATGTTTTACTCCAGGGATGTTGTATTTCATGAGCACATCTTCTCTTATTCTTCCTCTTCTCAATCCTCCTCAACTCCTCAGCTCCCTTTTTTTATATTTTTTATTTTGTCCCTATTTATACTCCTCCCTCCCCTCCTTTATCCTCCCTGCCCAACTCTCAGCCTACTCCTCAGTCCCTTTCTTTATCTCCCTCTACTTCATCTCCTGCCCTTTCTTCCCCTTCTCAGTTACCTGTTTTGTCACCTTCTACCCCTTCCCCCACCCTTCTACTCAGTCACCTCTTATTCCAACTCCACTTCCCAGACATTCTACTAGAACTTGTCACCCTCCTACATACTGTAAGGACTATGTTTGCTCTTTGTTATTCCTTCTTCCCCTACTTCTGATATTCCACAGTTTTTCACTACTGATTTGCACTCACATGAGCCTTAGTTTTTTCATCAGGCTACTTCCTCTCCTGCTTTGCAAGAGGTCATGGTTAAGAAATTTCAGGCTCTTGAAGTCAATCATACTTGGGACATTGTTCCATTACCCCCTAACAAGAAATTCATTCCTTGTAAATGTGTATATAAGATAAAACATAAATCTGATGAAACAATTGAGATATACAAGGCTAGGTTGATCATTAGAGGAGACACACAAAATGAGGGTATAAATTATACAAAAACCTTTTCTCTTGTTGTTAAATTTACAACCATTAAATGTCTTCTTTCCCTTGCTGCCAAAAGACAGTGGTATATATATCAATTGGATGTAAACAATGCATTTCTTTATGGGGATCTCCATGAAGAAGTGTCTATGAAGATCTCCCCAGGTCTACAGGTTTCTCTTCCATGTTCTTCTTCCACTCTTCCTTTAGTTTGTAAACTCAAAAGGTCCCTTTATAGTCTTAAGAAACAACAACAACAACAAAAAAAAACCCAGTTTGATCCCAACAGGTGGGGTCTGGGGAGGGTAGTTTGTACGCAGACCTTACCCCTACCTAATGGAGGTCTTAAGCAAGCCTCAAAATAATGGTTATCCAAACTGTTTGAAACCTTGTCTACCAAAGGCTACATTTCTAGCAAAAATGACTATTCTCTCTATACCAAATATGTTGGGAGCTCACTCAATGCGTTGGCTATTTGTGTTGATGACATCCTCTTAGCTGGGGATGATATTTCTGAGCCGGATAATGTGAAGGATTTCTTGGATGATCAATTCAAGATCAAGTATTTGGGCACCACTCACTATTTCTTGGGTTTGGAGGTCTCTCGCACTTCCCAGAGCATTCTTGTCAGTCAGACTAAGTTCACCATTGATTTACTCTTTTAATTCAACTACCCGAACTTTAGTTCTGTTACTACACCCCTGAATTCTTCTCTTAAGCTCACTGCTCACATGGGAGAGGCTCTTTTTGACCCTAGTGGCTATAGGAGAATTATCGGGAAGCTTAATATTCTTCAGCACACTAGGCTAGACATTGCGTTTTCAGTCCAACACCTAAGTCTTTTTTTGTAGGCTCTTAAGAATTCCTCACATGATGGTTGCACTCCATGTTTTGAGGTATTTGTCCAATGCTCCAGATTTGGGCATACTTCTGCTTTGTTCTTCTAATTTGGATCTCAAGATTTTCTCCGATTCTGACTGGGCAGCTTGTGCTCAGTCTAGGAGATATGTTTCTGGGTACTACATTACGCTTGGTGGTTGTCCTATTTCCTTGAAAAGCAAAAAATAGCTAACTATTTCTTTGTCTTCTGCTGAGACAGAATATCGAGCCTTAAGGAAAGTTGTTGCTGAGATCTCCAGGTTAGTCAGAATTTTGGGTGATCTTGGTTTGTCTATCACCGGCCATTTCCCTATTTTTTGCGACAGTCAGGCTGCTTTGCATATTGCCAAAAACCCTGTGTTTCATGAACTCACTAAGCACATTGAGAAAGATTGCTATTATGTGTGGGACAACCTTCAAGCTAGTTTAATCTCTCTTCATTTTGTCCCAAGTTCTGCTCAACTGGCAGATATCATGACCGAGGCCCTTCCTGGGTATCTGCACCCTTTGATTCTTGGCAAGCTTGGTGTTGCAGTATCCTCAAGCCTGAGGGAGGGTGTTAGCCATATTGACCAACAACCCATCAGTCGGTTGAAGACCCAAGTAGTCAAGCCCAACTTGTAACTCATTTTATATTTCATACTTTAGCCAAGTTACATTACTTAGATAGCCATTGTATCATTACATAGATAGTCATCTCAAGTGTAACTATATAAATAAAAAAGTTGGACAGCCATTTCTTTTTGTTTTCACATAATATTTCTCTCTCTAACTTCCAGTTCCTTCTCTTCTCTCATACGAGAGGGTAGGGTTTTCCTTCAATGGAAAGCCCACCATAACAAGGTTGATCTGTATCATAACAAGTTTGGCCTTTTAAACACTGGTTTTGATTAGTGTTTATGATTTTTGAAAATAGTTAAGTTCATTTGTTAAGTTCATGAGAATACCAAAAGAATCACATCATACATAAACAATTAAAGATTTCTTTGTATGTACAAAGAATACTACTCATATGAATCTTATGATTAGAATTAATCTTACTAGGACTCCAAAACATAATATTCCTTTTTATTATGTGTTGTATTGTGTACACCTACTACAAATCCCCTAAAAGAATGTTAACAATACACTACTTAAAAATGATCTATAGAAATAATGAAAACAAGAGAGGTTAATTTATTCTTGAAAACTTTCTCCTGGGCAATGTGGTGAGACAGTTCCAATAATATTGCTGAATTTGACATTACTGCAAACAGCCTTTACAGTTCCACCTTCCTCTACCAAGTTTATATTCTGCATTACAATTCCTTCACATGGAAAGCTTTTGCTGCAGTTAAAATTTATGGCCACGTTCGTTGCACTTGAACCTATGATGTTCTCATAGACAATATTTTTCACTTGAACTGCCGAACTCTGAGACAAGTGACAAATATAAAAACAGTTTACTTTTTGAGCTTGATCAAAAGGTAAACTTTTTAGACTATTAGGTTATTTGAAAAATAATAACTACAAATAACTAACTATATGTATGACGATTCTGTAACCTGGATAATTGGTGCAATGACCTACGTACTACAACGGGTTATTAATCAACTATAGATTTAGGAAGGAATAAATTCGATTTTTTTTTTATGTTGAAACTTTATGTCAGGGACCTTGATCATAAATGGGTTCTTGATCATAAATGGGTTGTTTGTCCCGGTGAAAGGGACGCTCTCATTTTAATCGCTTTGATAATCAAAAATCGAATTTCTTTTTCGCCTTTATATATCCAACATCTTGTTAAACCCCACCCCTTTTTACTTTTGTTTTTCAAAAGAAACTTTTTCCTGCTTCCCTTCTTAAATTAATACTCCCTCCCGTCCATACGAGAGAGTATTTGGCTAAGCTTATAAGCTGATAAAACTGTTTTATAAACATTTTTTGGCTTATCTACGTGTTTGGTAAAATTAAAAGTGCTTATAAGCCAAAAACTATAAGTTGGTCTCCCCCAACTTATCAAATTTAAGCTTATAAACACTTTAAGTTTGACCAAAATATTTACTATTCTATCCCTAAAATAGTTCTTTTTAAAACAAAGCTCTTCTTATACCCAGTTCTTTGGCTGCATATTATTAATTTCAGCTCTTTTATCCAAACACGTAACTGCTTATTTTTTAAATCACTTTCAGCTCTTAAAAGTGTTTTTAGCACCTAATGCTTATCAGTTATTCTAAATCAGTAAGCCAAACGGTCTCTAAGTTACTTTTTGGCCTTTGGCTCACCCCTTAAGAAAATGCTAACTTCAAGAGAAAAAAAGTATTTTGATTAAATTATCCTTAATTAAAATTTACATATTGTTAACTTGACACATTGATATATGTAAATAAGGGCAAATTTTGAAGAAAAAAAAAGTTAATTCCTTCTTGATTATGTAAAAAGATATTTATTGAAATAAAGAGGCCAAAAAGTCATTTATTATGGACCGGTCAAAGTAAAAAATTTCTTACCTGTTGTTTGCATGGATCCTCTTGATCACAATAATTTTGGTCTATGATTATGGGGTTCTTTACTCCTTGCATTTCAACATTTTGAAATATGATGTTGCTCGCATTTCCAGATCCTCCCTACATACCACATTTTAAATTTTTAATAAAATATGTATTTAAACTCTGTGATAACTCAAGATCTTCAATTTAAATTCACCTAGTAATTGGAATACTAATTAATTATTCTCTTTGTAGTTTTGAATCTAAAGTAAAAGAAAAGAAGGCATACCTGCCAAGTCTTGATCCTAAGTCCATTAGTAGTACCAGAAAGCTTGGCTCTACTCACAGTAACATCAGACACATGAGCTTCTGAATTCCCTGATCCTAAGCTTCCAATACTAACCGAATCAACCAGCCCGGCCCAAGAGAAAAAAATAAATTAAAGAAATTAAATAAGAGCGAATTAGACAAAATATTATAGGTACTACATATTGTTTTCCTCTGATATATTAGTGAGAAATTATGAAATTATAAATAAAGGATTTATAAATTCTCCCCCAACATCCCAAGATATGAATAAAGAAAATAAAATGTTAAAAGGTGCATGGTAGTTAAATTTTCAAGTATCTATCAATAAAAGTACTACCACAAAAAGCTGAATTTTCTTCTGTTTCTTTTTTTTTTAATGTATAAAAAAATGTAATTTTTTCTTAAATACCTGATACCATGACCTGGACCACAAGTAATATCCGTTACCTGCACCTTTTGGGATCCACTCGCAATTGAAATACAATCATCACCTATCCAACAAAATATATCATTTTTCCAATTAAGAATAGTAATTTGTATTTGCGTTCATAAAAGAAAAATAAAACAGTATTCATTGGTAATTAATTTATTAAAAATTAAATAACCTGTTCCAATGGTAGAGTCAGAAATTTGGATGTTTTGAGTATTTGCAACATGGATTCCATCAGTGTTAGGGCTATTTTCAGGAGCAGTCACCATTAAATTTGAAGCTTCAACATTAGTGCATCTCTCAAATGAGACATGAATTTGTTGTGCATCTTTAATCTTAAGGTTCTTCACTTTCAAATTCTTGCAATTGTAGAAGGTTAAGGCCTGTGAATAAACTTTTTTACCTTTAATTAACTAGAAAAATATTTCAAACTATATATATAAAAAAAAAATGGCAGCCCGGTGCACAAGACATCCCAAGTTCATGCAGGGTCCGAGGAGGATCACACCTCTTGAGATGTGTGATGTAGACAACCTAACCTAATACAAGCATTAGTGACTGTTTTTACGGCTCGAACCCGTGTACACAAACAACTTTACCATTGCTCCAAGGCTCCGATAATTCCAAAATTAAATGAACATATATACCGTTGGTGCATTCTTGCATGGCTACATATGGAGAAAAAGTAACAGTCAGTATTATAAGGCAACTCATGATGATTTTCTAAAATAGAAAAGTAGTAGCTCTGACAATTAGTACAAGATAAAACTAAACAAGTTTAATTACCAGTGATTTATTGATTTTGCAAGAATTTTGCCACCATATTTTTCCATTGCCATTGATAACTCCTCCTCCAACAACCAAGTTTTGAACATTATTAAAAAGAATCCAGTGCCTTCTATCTTTACTATAGTCTGAAATATTATCAGATGCCTCTAAAGATCCAAAAATCTGCACAATAATTTGAAGGCAAAACAAAAAGGAGAAGAAAATATCAACAAATTAAATTCCTAGCATGATAAACAGCTTTTGCTTTTCCTGCTTTAATATTAAGTAACCAATATATATTCTGACCTGCATTGAAATTGAAGATTTGCATGGACCTGAAAAAGTGATTTGTTTGAGAAGATAATTCATGTTGTGGAGCACCACAAAGAGCACAGGAATGTTAGATGAACATGCTTCTTTCCAAGCTTTCTCAAATGCCTGAAATTAAGATCATTAATTCACACGATAAGACGAAATTAACAATACCACATGCAACAGTGGTAAACTCTTAGAAGAAACTCCGAGCGCCTTGGTACGATGGAAGTCATTTTCCGTATTTTGAGGGTGAATGAAAAATACTTTTCGTGAAAAGTATATATTAGGAAATAATCATAATATTTCAATTAGGCAGTATTTTGATGAAATTGTTGAGCATCAATAATTAATAATAACTTTTAAATATTAGCTGAAGCAAGTAATATGAAGTTTAAAGTGAGAATAAGGTTAAATGACTTCCACCAAAGGCAGACCTATGCTGTACCAAGAGGGGTTACTGATAAAGTTCGACAAAAATTCCATGTATATATGTATTTATTTTTAGAGAATAGTAATATATTAACAGCGACATCTTATATACAAAACATATTTTGGTTGAATTCAAATGTGCAGTCATGATCTTCAAATTCTGGATCCGCATCTGCTTCCACCCGGGAAGTCTCTTTTAGCTTTCGTTCTTTTCCTTGTAACCAAATATCAGAAAATGGTTCTTTTCATAAAGAAAAATTTCCCCGAAATAACTTCCATCATACCCAAACACACCGTGGACTTACACACCCAATCCTAATTTAAACATTCGTCCCCATATATACTCAAAAATTATAATATACTTACGTACTTACCGTAGTATCATCTGTAACTCCATCACCCTTAGCTCCAAAGCGACTTACATCAATAAATGAAACCCTATTGGCAACTTCTTCAATATTGATCATGCTGTCGTGATCTTCAGTAAAGGTGCTCAAATAAGAAGGATAAGCTTGAAAGTCATGACCGAATTCTTGTTCTACATTCATTTTGTGATCAGCTGACATGAAAATATCATCATTTTCATTATCCTCGTTGAAGCTTCCGTTACATGATGAATTTGATAAAACTAAAAAAATAATGGTGGAAAAAAGAAGAATCCTTTGGACTGCCATGATATATTGCTAGTATATGTTATGGCGTTTTCTATTGAAAAAGAATTGTGACACAGAATATTATGGAGGAAAGTATGGAAATACTTTAAAGTATGATAAGTAGAGGGTATGGAAGTGATATATATAACAAAGTGATATGGGAAGGTTTGTCTATTTATAGATTATAGGGGATTTTGATTGATCATAGTTGTTGGATCCTTACACTATGACTGTTATGGTATTATAATAACTTAGATGAGAGAGATTTAGACGAAAGAGTTTCTTCGACAGTTTGCCTACTTAATTCTATCCTCCATATTTCCTTAAAAGAATTTTCCTTTAATTTGGTGCGTTAACAATGTATGGAATTTTTATACTAAAAGAATAAATTTATTTTTATTTTTCTTTTTCTTTATTTATTTTTCCTTTTCTGATATTTTCGCGCGGAATTTTAATTTTTCGCAGTAATTTTCCAACAGTCATTCCCGAATTAAAAATTTTGCAACCAAAAGTTCATCTATTTCTGTCGAAGAAGCACCTTTAATTTCCATGAACATGCATCTTCGCACCTGTTTAAACCTCAACTGGTTGGTTATAAATTTAGAGGCTTGACTTCATTTTTTTCACCACCAAAATCTACAAGCAGTCCCCTGTCGTCTGCATTATTTTTCAACGCAAAAAGTAAGCACCAAGCTAGTGTGATTTGCTCCATCATTTGAGTTCGTCGAAGTTCTGCCATTTATAGTGCTGCTATTACAAAATAGATATTCTTTCTATCCTAGAAGGAATTAATCCAAAATCTTGAGCAAAAGTGTGATGAAGATTGAGATTTAGCTCAATCAATGATGAAGAACTGAAGGAAACTGTAGAAGATTCTAGAGAGAATCTTACAGAGAAGAAAATGAGCTGAGCTCTTTCTATTAGTATCGATATAGTCTATACAATCCCACTCTTCTTATACTAACTAACTATATTCTTTAACTAACTACCATTAACCACCTATACAATAATTAGTTATATCTAACTATACGACTAACTACAATTAACTATTGCTAACTACACATTCACTTGGCTTGCATGCAATACTGCTTTCCTTAATACTCCCCCTCAAGCTAGGTAGTGCAAATAGATTCAGCACTCCTAACTTGTCCATCAAATACTCATGTTGTGATCTTCCCATTGCCTTTGCGAATAAATCTGCTTCTTGATCATTTGACATTACATATTTTGTCTTCACAACTCCCTGCTATATCTTCTCTCTTATGAAGTGCAAATCTATTTCTATGTGTTTCGTGCGTTCATGGAATATGGGATTGGAAGCAATTTGAATTGCTGATTTGCTATCACAATGCAGCTCCATTGGTAGCTCAATCCCTGCTCCTAATTCCTCACAGAGTCCAGTTAACCAAGAAATTTCTGCAATCCTGCTGCCATGCTTCTATATTCTGCCTCTGCTGAACTCCTTGATACTGTGCATTGCTTCTTGGACTTCCATAATATTAATGAGCTTCCCAGTTTCATCACATAACCTGTTATATATCTCCTTGAGACTGGGCATCATGCCCAATCTGTATTACAAAATGCTGTCAGCTTAGTACACTGTTCTGAGCTCATCATCAGGCCCAGTCTCGGGGCTCCTTTGATGTACCTGACAACCCTTACAACTGCATCCATATGAGACTTCTTTGGGCAATGCATAAATTGACTCAGGACATGAGCTGCATAACATATATCTGGTCGAGTCATGGTAAGGTACAAAAGCTTTCCCACTAGCCTCTGGTAGGGTCCCAGATCTCTTAGCTTCTCATCTTCTGTAAGATTCACACATTGATCATATTCTACTGTTGTGAGCCTTTGGTTACATTCCATGGGTGTAGTCACTGGCTTTGACCCTGACATTCCAAGATTAGTGATAAGTTCTATAGCAAACTTCCTTTGACACATCAATATTCCTTATTAGATCTTGCTATTTGTATTCCAAGAAAAAACTTCAATTCCCCTAAGTCCTTGATTTTAAAGCTTCTTTGCAACATACTTTTGGCTTCAGAAATAAACCCTTGATCATTACCAGTAATCAACATGTCATCTACATAAACTAGTATAATTACTAGCTTTGACTGTTGTTTCTTTGTGAACAAAGAGTAATCAAACTGACTCTGCACAAACCCTGATCTGATCAGTGCCTCAGTCAATTTTATATTCCATTGCCTTGATGCCTGTTTCAAACCATACAGGGATTTATGCAGCCTGCATACCTTCTCCCCCTCGTTGGGAAATCCCTGTGGTAGGCATATATAGACTTCTTCAGTTAGATCACCTTGCAAAAAAGCATTGTACACATCCATCTGGTATAAATTCTAGTCGTGAGAAGCAGCTAAGGCTATGACCACTCTCAATCTCACCATCTTAACTATAGGAGAAAATGTTTCCTGGTAGTCTAGACCTTTAATTTGGTTGTAGCCTTTAGCAACTAGTCATGCCTTGTATATTTCAACTTTCCCATTGGCTTTGTACTTTATTTTATACACTCATTTACATACAATTGCTGTCTTCCTTGCTGGTAGATCAACCAGGCTCCAGGTTCCATTATCCTTTAGTGCCTTCAACTCTTGATTCATGGCCTCCAACCATTTGGAATCTGATATAGCCTTCTCATAACTTAGAGGCTCTCTTGTACTTGTGATATTGGAAAGGAAGACTTGAATCTTAGAAGAGACTCTGGTGTGAGTCAAGTAGTTTTACATGGGATACTTGCAGACTTTCTCACCATTTGATATCATCAGAGAACCATTCCACACATACTCTTGCATCCATAAGGGCTCTTTGGCAGTTCTGGCTGACTTTCTCAGTTGGTGACCAGCATGAATGGAAGGCCCATGTTCTGAAATATTAGTATGTTGGTATTGTGCATCTTCCATTAACAAAGGGCCTGGTGAAGGGATTCCCATCTCTTCAGCACCATTGTTAGCATCTGTGGGAGAGGAACTACTGTCATGTGACATAGTTTGATTTGGCCTGTGTCCTGAAGTAGCTTTGCATCATCAGTGACTGGAAAGTACAGTACACCATTGGGGAACACCTGCAATTTTACTTCCTTGAGCAATTAGAAAGGAAATATATGATCCACAAACTTGACATCTCTGCTTACAAAAAAAGTGTTAGTTAAAATATTATACAGTTTGTAGCCTTTCTGGTATGATGAGTATCCCATTAGAACAACTCCAATTGATCTTGCTGCAAACTTGTCTCCTTTTCCCATTGATTTGGCAAAGCATAAGCAACAAATAGTCCTCATATGCTGCAAAGATGGTATTCTGCCATATATTATCTCAAACGATGATTTCTCTAATAACACTGACAAAGGAAACCCGTTGATGACATAGACAGCTGCTTGCACATATTCACCCCAAAACTTCAAAGGCAAGAATCCTTGCAGCCTAATAGCTCTAGCTACCTCTAATATATGTCTGTGTTTCCTCTCTACAACCCCATTTTGTTGTAGAGTGTGAACACAAGAACTCTGATGAATAATTCCATAATCTGGAACAAATCGTTACAATCAGAATTGAAGAATTCAGATCCATTATCACTCCTTAAAATTTTTACAGTCACATCAAATTGATTCTTTATTAATGCCAAAAATTGTTTCAAGCATACAACCACATCACTTTTAAGCCTTAGTAAGTAAATCCAGGTCATTCTACTGCAATCATCTACTATAGTAAGAAAGAATCTATGTCCATTATGGGTTTGTACTCTATATGGACCCCAAACATCTACATGAATCAGTTGGAAGGGCTTAGCTGATCTACTTGTGCTCTTAGGGAAAGGCAATCTTCCTTGTCTAGCCAAAGGACAGATTGTGCATTCCTTTATTCCAATCTCAGTGGGCTTGAATTTCATATTTGGAATTTGCTTCACAATTCTGTCCGGGGTATGTTTCTTCCATTCCATACCTTTAAATCCCCCTCTTGTACAGTAAAACTTTGAACTTGTACATTTGCATCTTCAGCTTTCATCTTTTGATGCTGCAGTTTGTAGAGTCCTTCTAACTCCTTACCAATCCCCTTCACCTTCCCACTGTGAAGATCTTGCATTATCCAAAAATCAGGATAAAGGGAAACAAAACACATCAAGTCTCTTGTAAGTTTTGATACAGATAACAAGTTATATTTAAACTTGGGAACATATAGGACATTCCTAACAACACAGTATTCACCAATCTTACTCTCTCTAGTGCATTTAACATCAAGAGAGGTACCATCAGGTAAGTATACCTTTGGAGCATTCCCTAGGATCTCTTCATTAATTTTATCAAGTAGCCTTTTAGTGTGAACCATATGATTGGTTGCACCAGAACCCACAATCCAATTTTCATTTTTCACATTTTCATTTGAAGTATAGGTCTTAGTTGTACCTGCAAAGCTTGAGCTTTCATTTGTGTCTTACTTGTTGAGCAGCTTCAATATTTGATCATACTGCTCCTGAGTAAATGTAATTGGCATCCCTAGTGTTTGTCCTGTAGTAGGTGCATGTGTATTCATCTTTTGTTGCTTTTCCTGTGTAGTGTTAAACTGCTTTGTCATTGTCTGCCCTCCTTCATGTGCTGTTTCATTGGCCATGGGCCTTTGATGAAAGCGTGGTGCTCTTTTTCTTGCCTTAAAATCAGCTGGATATCCATGTATTTTGTAACAATATTCTCTTGTATGTCCCTTGTAGTTACAGTAATCGCAAAATAAATTTCCTCTCCTAGGCTTATAACTGTTTCCTGAATTAGTTCCTCTGTTGGTAAACAAAGTTGTACTATCTCCAATGTCTAGAGACTAAGAAAATTTCCCTAGAGCTCTTTGGCTTTCTTCAGAAACCACCATTGAGTATGCCTTATTTACTGAAGGAACTGGACTCATCATCAAAATCTGACTTCTAGGTTGGCTATATGTCTCATTCAACCCCATTAGGAATTGTAAAAGCCTTTGATATTCAAAATGCTCGAAGTAGTTCTTAGATTCTGGGCAATTATACCCAGGGCAAGGCATCAATGTATCATATTCTTCCCAAAGGTCTGTTAATTTTGAGAAGTAAGAAGAAATTGAAGAAATTCCCTGTGATAAAGTAGCAATTTCCTCGTGCAAATAGAATATACGAGATTCATATACCTTATCAAATTTGTCCTTCAAATCATTCCAGACCTTATGAGCATTATACTTGTACACAATTCTACTAAGTAGATCACTACTAACAGCATTCAGAATCCAAGACAAGACTATTGCATTGCATTTCTCCTAAAGCTCATGCAAGAATGGATCAAACTTATCTTTAGTACAATGACCATCAATCCTAGCTTGCAGCATTCGTTCTAGTTGCAGTGGAATTCTCTTCTCCAATCACCATGACTGACTTGTTTAGCTGAGTTAGTCTTCTAATTCAACGAGTTACGAATTCAATAGTAATGAATCGTATAAATCTAAGAAATCGAAGAAAAAACTAAGAAATTTTAGGTCAACTGATCGATGAAGATTTCGAGCAACCAGCAACCTTTAGAATTAATCTGTAAATATGATAAACTACATCACATTGAGCATATATCTAGCTCCCGTGCTCTGATACCATGATGAAGATTGAGATTTAGCTCAATCAATGATGAAGAACTGAAGGAAACTGTAGAAGATTCTAGAGAGAATCTTACAAAGAAGAAAATGAGCTGAGCTCTTTCTATTAGTATCGTAGTCTATACAATCCCACTCTTCTTATACTAACTAACGATATTCTTCAACTAACTACCATTAACCACCTATACAATAATTAGTTATATCTAACTATACAACTAACTACAATTAACTATTGCTAACTACACAGTCACGTGGCTTGCATGCGATACTACTTTCCTCAATAAAATGAAAAAATTAAATTCCTTAAGGACACATGCACAAGCAACATGTGGACTCATAATTATTTTTTGTTTATGTTTATTGAACTTAAATTTTTTCTATTTGCTTTTCTGATTTCTGATTTTGAACACAGATTTACTAACAGACTTATACTGTAGATAATAAAATAATAATTTAATATAGTTTGTTATTATACTAGTTCTGTAAAAATTCTTTACATTGTCAGTGTAAATAATTTAGATTTTCTTAAAATATTATAGTATTTATCATACATTAAAATTAATATATTATTGTCATATTTATGGTTATTCTTATGATCTTTCGTGTTGATAGCAGGCTAAGTTTCTGATATGGGGCTTTTATTGCTTCAACTATTTTGGCATAAAGTTTTTTTTACTTCTCGTTAGTATTGGGTTTTTTATGTATTTAATTAATATATTAATACTTAAAAGATGGTGAACGAAAAATGGAGGAAAATAAAATTTTTGAGTGAAATTTTAAGTTTTCCCCCTTGGTAAATGGACATTGTCCCATATTGGATGAGGAAGAGGTTTTTATGGGTATATAAGCAATTGCTCTTCTTCTAGTTCTTAAAGAGTTGAGAAGAAGGCAAGCCTTGCGCCGTCGTCGTTGCTCACTCGGCTTCGGCTTCGGATTGATTAACTTTTTGGACCAAATTTATTTGTTAATAGTAAAATATTAACAGAAATATTATTAAATATTTGTTTTAATAATAGAATATTAATATTAAATCCAATCCGTTAAAATTAACTACCCTCTTCAATTTTCCCTCTTTATTGTTGAGTAAATGGCCATTTATGTAATAGCATTTATGCTGTAGCCATTTTGTTTTCTGTCATTTCTGTTTATGTTCATTTCTGTTTATATTCATTTATATTTCCAGAATTATTTTACAAATACAATATACTAACAAGCTTAAGGAATTTAATTAATTTAATGTATTTGTACTTACTCTTTCTGAAGAGTAAAACCTTTGTGGTTTTGTACTCAATTGGAGATTAAAATCTACGTAATTTTAACATTTGTGTCATTCTTTTACAGAAATGACTAATGATAACAAAAACCAAGTTGTTCCGATGGTAACTACCAATGCCTTAACGAGCCGAACAACACCGGCAGCATTGGCACCTGCGGAGAAACCTGAAAAAATTTTCGGGATTGATTTCAAGCGCTGGCAGCAAAAGATATTCTTTTGTCAAAGGAACTGTGGATTGCGGTTGAAAAGAAATACAAAACCGAAGATGCCAAGTTGAAAAAGTTTGTTGCTACAAAGTTTTTAGACTACAAAATGGTAGATAGCAAGTTTGTTATTACCTAAGTCTAAGAATTGCAAGTGATTATTCACGATCTCCTTGCTGAATGTATAAATCAAATTAATACAGATGTTGAAAGTAGTAATCTTAGTATTTTTACTAACATAAATTTCATTGAAAGTCTTGTCATCAATGAAACATTCCAAGTAACAGCGATGATTGAGAAGTTGCCTCCTTTGTGGAAGGATTTCAAAAACTACTTAAAACACAAATGCAAGGAGATGTCCATTGAAGATCTCACTGTTCGGTTGAGAATCGAAGAGGGCAACAAAGCTGCTGAAAGGAGAGGCCGTGGGAACTCAACAATAATGGGAGAAAATATTGTCGAAGAGAACAAAAAGAGGAAGAAGGCCTCTGGATCGAAATACAACCCAAGCAAGAAGCGGTTTAGTGAAAACTGCTACAACTGTGAAAAAATTGGACATAAATCTACAAAGTGTCGTGCTCCGAAGAAAGACAAGAAGAAGGGTTAAGAAACATGGTGTTGAAAAGCATAATGGTGTTGATGACTTATGTGCCATGCTTTCCGAATACAACTTGGCGGGCAATCCTAAAGAGTAATTGATTGATTCTGAAGCTACTTGCCATGTTTGTGCTGTTAGAGAAGCTTTTATTACTTATGCTCTTGTTGTACCCGATGAAACGATTTCTATGGGAAATGCTTCAAAGGCCAAGATTGAAGGATGTGGGCAGTTATTTCTTAAAACGACTTCCGTCAAAGTGGTGACTTTGAACAACGTCCTTCATGTTCCCGAGATTAGGAAGAATTTAGTCTCTATTGGACTTCTTGTTAAGAATGGTTTTAAATGTGTTTTTGTTTCCGATAAGGTTGTAATAAGTAAGAATGAAATATTTGTAGGAAAATGTTACCTCATTGAGGGCCTTTTCAAGCTGAATGTAATGGTTGTTGAAAATAATAATAAAGTTTCAGCTTTGTCTTACTGACTTGAGTCAAATGAATTATGGAATATACGTTAGGGTCATGTCAATTATAAAACCTTACGGAAAATGATTAATTTGGAAGTATTGTCCAAGTTTGAATGTGATAAATCAAAATATCAAGTATGTGTGGAATCTAAGTATGTTAAACAACCTTATAAGTTAGTTGAAAGGAATTCAAATCCTTTATACTTAATTCATACAGATATTTGTGACATGAAGTCAATACCATCTCGCGGTGGAAAGAAGTATTTCATAACTTTTATTGACGATAGTACTCGATATTGCTATGTTTACTTACTTAATAGTAAAGATAAAGCAATCGACGCATTCAAGCAATACAAAAATGAAGTTGAAATGCAACTTAATAAGAAAATCAAAATGATAAGAAGTGGTAGAGGTGGTGAATATGAATTTCCTTTTGAAAAAATATGTTTAGAATATGGAATTATTCATCAAACAACGGCCCCTTACATGTCCCAATCCAACGGAATTCCAGAAAGAAAGAATCGTTCATTAAAGGAGATGATGAATGCATTATTGATAAGTTCTGGTTTGCCACAGAACTCGTGGAGGGAAACCGTTCTTACAGCTAGCCGAATATTAAATCGATTACCCTATAGGAAAACACAATCCATTCCATATGAAAAATGGAAAGAAAGGAAGCCCAACTTGAATTATTTTAAAGTGTGAGGTTGTTTGGCAAAAGTGCAAGTTTCTAAACCCAAAAGGGTAAAAATAGGACCGAAAACCATAGATTGAATTTCTATAGGATATGCGACTAATAGTAAAGCATATCGATTTTTGGTTCATAAATAAAAAAATCCCAAAATTCATAATAATACGGTTATAGAATCAGATAAAGCTGAGTTCTTTGAAAATATATATCCATATAAAAAGGAATGTGAGTCGATTGGTGAAGGATTTAAATGACCTCGGGAAGAAACAAAAGAAAGTACACTTAACCGTGAGGATCCAAGACGTAGTAAACGTTAAAGAACGTCTACTTCATTTCGACTAGAATTTGGGACTTGTTGGAAAATGAGCCTCAAACTTTTAAAGAAGTTATGTATTCTTTGGAATCTTTGTTATGGAAAAAGGCAGTCAATAGTGAAATAGAATCCATATTGAATAACCATACATGGGAATTGGTCGATCTTCCTCCCGGAAATAAACCGGTGGGTTCTAAATGGTCTTTAAGAGGAAAATGAAAGATGATTGCACTATTGACAAATATAAGGCAATACTTGTGGTCAAAGGGTATATACAACGAGAAAGTCTTGACTATTTTGATATATACTCTCCAGTTATAAGAATTATGTCCATACGATCGTTAGTAGCGTTAGCTGCAGTTTATGGTCTTAAAATTCATCAAATGGATGTTAAGACAACTTCTTAAATGGAGAGTTGGAGGAAGAAATATACATGGAATAACCTGAAGGGTTTGTGGTTCCAGGTAAAAAAAGGAAGGTTTGTAGACTTGTTAAGTTCCTTTACGAACTAAAATAAGCACCCAAACAATGGCATACAAAATTTGACCAAATAATATTGTCAAATGGATTTAAGATAAATGAACGTGATAAATGTGTGTACATTAAAAATGTTCCAAATCACATAGTCATTATTTGCTTATATGTGAATGATATGCTCATAATGAGTAATGACATTGCCAACATAAATGCTTCTAAGCGTATGCTAACTAGCAAGTTTGATATAAAAGACTTGAGAGTTGTTGATTTAATTCTAGGAATTAAGATCCATATGACTTCTCAACGTCTGGCATTGTCACAATCTCATTATATTAAGACAGTACTTGAAAAATTCAAGCACTTGGGCTTTAAAGTTGCAAAGAATCCAATTGACGTGAATCTTGCATTAGCAAAGAACAAAGGCCAAAGTATATCACAATTGGATTATGCTCGTGTGTTGGGTTGCTTAATGTATATCATGAATTGTACATGACCAGATATAGTTTGTGCTATAAGTAAATTGAGTCGATATATGAGCAATCCAGGTCAATCTCATTGGATGACCATGAAACGAGTTTTGGGGTATTTAATACATACCTAGGACATTGCTTTGCACTACAGTAAATATCATGCGGTCATTGAGGGATACTGTGATGCAAATTAGATCACCGTATCAACTGATTCCAAGTTCACAGGTGGATATGTATTCACTATTGGTGTAGGAACGGTATCTTGGAAGTCGTCCAAAAAAATTTGTATTGCCCGCTCTACAATGGAGGCTGAGTTCATAGCCTTGGATAAATCCGGTGAGGAAGCTGAATGACTCTAGAATTTCTTGGAAGATATTCCATTTTGACCCAAACCATTGGCACCAATATGCATACATTGTGATAGTCAAGCGGCAATTAGAAGGTCTGGGAGCATTATGTATAACGGTAAATCTCGTCGTATACGACAAAGACATAAAACCATTAGAAAATTACTCTCTAGAGGAATTATCACGATTGACTATGTAAAGTCAAGTGATAATATGTCGGGTCCACTTAGAAAAGGCCTAAGTAGAGAGGTAGTTGAGAAATCATCAAGCGGAGTGAGACTGTGGCCGAGAACAAGTCATAGTGGCGGTAACTCTACCTAGAAGACTGGATATCCCAAGATCTAGGTTCAATGAGATCAAACAAAGTCATTAATGACGGTTCAACAATGTCAAATAAACTTTTAGTCCATTCTTGTGATGAGACAATCTTCATTACTAACGATAAAGCATTAAGGCTTTTTAATGATTTTTAAATTTGATACGGGGTATATCAAATAGTGTATCTATGAGATGACATATTTAGGAATCACCTATGTAAGTGTGAAGTGTTAGCCGCTTTAAGGAGAACTTCGTAAGGCCAGTTTTCTACACACTTATAAAATCAGGCAGTGTTCATGGCTGAAACAAACACAACAATGAGAATCAAATACGGTTAAGGGTTGGTTGTGTGATTTGTGGTTGTCTAGGTATACACCAAAGTTCTATGGTTCAAAAATATCAAATCTACCGATTGATCAAGTATATACGACATAAGTTCACTACGAAAAATTCAAAGAGAAACCTACTTATCCAGATGCAATTAATCCTTACTTGCGAATTACATAGTTTTCATGCATACTTCCGTGATATAGCCATTCCCTATTCATGTGGGGGATTGTTGGGTTTTTTATGTATTTAATTAATATATTAAATAATTAAAAGAGGGTGAATGGAAAATGGAGGGAAATAAAATTTTTGAGTGAAATTTTAAGTTTTTCCCTTGGTAAATGGACATTGTCCCATATTGGAAGAGGAAGAGTTTTTATGGGTATATAAGCAATTGCTCTTCTTCTGGCTCTTAAAGAGTTGAGAAGAAGGCAATCCTCGCACTGCCGTCGTCGTCGTCGTCGTCGTCGCTCGCTCGGCTTCGGCTTCGGATTCGAATTCAAATTCGGAATTGGTCAAATGATCGATTGATTTATTAACTTTTTGGACCAAATTTATTTGTTAATAGTAAAATATTAAAAAAATATTATTAAATATTTATTTTAATAACAAAATATTAATATTAAATATTAATATTAAATCTAATCCATTTTTATATTTTGGTAACAGAAAATTAACTATCCTCTTCAATTTTCCCTCTTTATTTCCCTCTTTATTGTTGAATAAATGCCATTTATGTAATGACATTTATGCTGTGGCCGTTTTGCATAAACAACCATTCTAAAGGGTTGCACCTCTTTAGATTCCAGTCCAACTTTGGCTATAAATATAACACTATTCTGCTAAGAATTTTACAATAATTTTCTGAGTTTCTTCTCCTTCTTCTGCATACTTTTAGCATCAAACAAAGCAAAAGTAAGCATTATTTGCTTCCGAACTTTGTGTTCGCTGAAATACTGGGGTTTACTGTACCACTATACCAGTGTGTAATTCGTTCTATACTGGAAGGAAATAATCCATAACCTTGGATACTAGGAGGGGATTCAATTCCTTAAGAAATTACTATGAATTCAGTGAGCTCTGATTGATTTTCTGTCATTTCTATTTATGTTCATTTCTGTTTATATTCATTTATATTTCCAATATTATTTTACAATTACAATATACTAACGGTTAGAACAAAAAGACATTCGCATGCCACTTGTGGAAATGATTGTTAAACGGAGGACATAGTTGGTTTGGTAACATCTCTTCATCATCTGAAAGAAAAAGGTCAACCGAACTATAGCAGTATATCTAGAGATCTAATTAGCGAGCTTATTTAAAAAGAGTTCAATTGAATAATTCAAACAAACAAAGTATATCTCAAAAAATAAAAATATTGATATGTAAATGTTGTTGAATCCCTAGAGAAAAGGAATGCCTCCATATCAATAGCCAAGAAAATAGGAGCTCGTTTGGATCTGCAAAAAAAAAAAAAGTGACTTTTCAGCCGAAATAACTTTTAAATCAAAAATCAATAAGTCGGGGTTTCTCAATTTTTTGCTTTTAGCTTGTTTTAAACAATTTTTAACTTATTCTAACCACTTTATAGCTTTGCAAAACACCGATAAAAGCTTTAAAAATTGTAAAAGCTGATTTGACCAGCTTAAAAAGCAATCCAAACATCCTCTAGATATTACATATATTACTTCAAAAAAATTGGATAATCCTTCAATTCCAGCTATACATGATCTCATCCATTAATATATATTAAAACTTTTATCTCTTTTTTCTTTTTTTAGTGCGTCGTTCTCTATTTTCCTACTTATTTCATGATCTCATCATTACATATGGGTAAAATCGAGCTCATGATGTACCTCGAATTTCAACAACAAAATCCAGGTGCGAGATATGGTGGCAAGGGACCAAATCGAACTGAAAGTCCCATCGAGCCAGAGCCCGGGACACGACGCCTGCCCTCGGGAATACCGAGGTCATAGTTCCAGAATAGGTCCCAGCCTTGAACAACTTTGAAGGACATTGCCGACAATCAAGCATAACCAGTGGAAGACAGAAATATCCGTGGCTGGCTGGATATCACGACGGGGATCTCAACATGTATCGATAGGGAACCGGCAGTCAGTTATTCAAAAGATTTTTCACCTTTTATAGAGTTGTACCAAATGTGGAACTCCCCTACTGTATAAAGGGGATTTGATCACTCATAGAATAGACCGTAACACGCACTCTAAAGCAATATAATATTATTTTTCTGTTATTAGCTATTTCTCTTGTTCATTAGTGTTGGTCATGGTGAGCCCGAACTAAGGGTGACTATTTCACTAAAGTTGGAACTATCTTATTCTTGTGGTTTGAATTTATTCTATCATCATTTTTTCATTATTAACTTAATTTGTCGCTTTGTATCAGAATAATTCGCATATCCTTAAAACTACTCACAAATTTAATTGTTATCCGATTTTAAAAGTAAACGGTTTGGAGCCCACCGTGCGAATGATAGTGGCTATTTGATACTAACCTCTATAACACACCATATTTTACATTTGTTCTTTGAAGTGTCACTCCTTTCAGGCCAAAATCCAAATAGTCGAACTCCCAGTCAGCCCCTCTAAACGTAGACGCCGAATCTGGCCACCATGGTGAAAACAACAATGTGGCAATCGGTAACGAGGTGCCCCAAGACGATGTCGGCAAAGTTCTATCCACAGACCCGATCGACGCTAGCTCGCATGTGCCATCAATGCAAATTTTTACACCGATCCTGAGAACAACATTCGCAGAGATGTCCGATCGGTTGAACAAAACACACACGACGTTGAAGAGAATGAGATCAACTTGTGGGTAATCTTCTAAATGTTACAATCTCAATAGGGAGTGATAGCCCAGCTCCATAACTAAAGTCGCGTGCCGAGCACGATTGAGCCTGAGCCATCCCGAGAAGTCATTCATAGAAATGAACCGATCTCGGAGAGGCCGAATCAAAATGAGACGGGGACAGACCTCGAGATCATGAAGATGCTCAAAGAACTAATAAAATAGATAGAATTGGGAGAGAAAAAAATCTAAGCCAATGATAAGAAGGTTGAAACCTATAATTCCAGGTTCGATCAAATCCCAGGAGCACCACCGATATTGAAGGACCCGGACTACAAGAAGTTTTTTCAAAAACGTTTTCCTCTAAGTGCCACTCTAAATCCGATTCCTAAGAAGTTCCGCGTGCTCGAGATTCCTAAGTACAATAGAATGACCGATCCAAATGAGCGCGTGGCCTCCTCCACATGTGCCATCAAAGGGAACGATTTGGAGGATGATGAGATCGAGTTTGTCCTGCAGAAAAAGTTCGGAGAAACTCTATCGAATGGAGCCATGATATGGTACCACAACCTACCTCCTAATTCTATTGACTCATTTTTTATGCTTCTAGATTCCTTCATAAAAGCACACGTCGGGGCTATCAAGGTCGAGACTAGAATGTCAGACCATTACAAAGCAAAATAGAGGGATAATGAGATGCTCAAGGAATTCGTGTCCCATTTTCAAATGGAACAAATGGTATTGGCCCTGGTGGCGAACGATTGGGCGGCCCAAGCCTTCACCCAAGGACTCAATGTTCGAACCTTATGGTCTTCACAATAGTTAAAACAAAACCTAATAGAATATCCAATTGTTACTTAGGTCGATGTGCATAACTTGTATCAATATTCAAGGTCGAAGATGATTAACTTGGTACCCCTCGAGGTTCATTTATCCTCTCAGAGTCATCGATAGAGTCAAGAGAGACATTGATCGTGAACCAAGATCAAGCAGGGATCGTTATCAACCATACAATGAGGAGTGAAGAGGTAACAGATCTGGGAAAAACACCATAAGAAGCTAAAAGAGAAGTGATTAAGGTCAGAACAACCGGGGACTCATGAGTAAAAACAGTTTTGGCAGGCACATCGGACCCAAGGAAGCGCCAAGGCTTTCAGAGTACAACTTTAATGTCGATGCCACCGCCATCGTATCTTCCATCGGGCACATCAAAGACACCAAATGACCCCAAACCCTATAGTCCAATCTAGCCGAAAGGGATCCTAACCTAATAAGAAAATATCATGGCACTCAAGGCCACAAAACAGAGGATTGCCGATAATTGAGAGAGGAAGTAACTAAGCTATTCAACAATGGACATATTATAGATTTCTTGAGCGATCGAACTAAGAATCATTTCACGAATAAACATGCTAATAAATAGGTCGAGCAGGAAGAAAATCAGCACGTCATCAACATGATCATCGGTAGGTTCGAATTTTCCCAGGGGCCGATGCTAAGTCACACCAAAGTATCCATTGTTGATATCCAATATTTCCCCATATATTTTAAACACGCATAAATACCTTCAAAATATCATATACATGCATATATATTATAATTTTTTCCATAATTTTAAGAATTTAAATTGATTTATTTCCTCCCATTTTATACATAAAATCCCCAATAATTATTTTCAAATTATTATTATGGTTATTTAGTCATTTAATTTCTATATTTATGCCAAAATATGATTAATATATTTTTTATAATTGTATTTGATATTTTTAAGCTAAATTGCATATAATTATAATATTAACCCATTTAATGTGTAATTACATTTTATATGCATAAAATTGGTCCCTATATAAAATTATAAATATATATGTTAAACCATTTTGGTACATAAAATTATTTTCCAGAAACTATTTATTATTTATTATTAATTAAATAGGGGAAAATTAGCTATTCAAAATATAGCCAGATTGGCATTTCAATTACAGCCTAAATTGAACCCAACCCCAGCCTAATTTCCTATTAAAATACCCGCTCCAGACCGAATACACACTTACCCGACCCAAAATCCATTAGATCATGGCCGTTGATTTGAAGATCAACCCCTAACCCTAGCCTCATTTCCAAACCTCGCCGCCTCTGTATTCTCTCATCTCTCAACCACTCAACCTAACCCTAGCTCCTCTTACCTACCGACCTCCTTCTCCGATCCTCTTCTGTGACCACCCTTCAACCCCTAAGCCTCCAATGGATCTTCCATTGCCATGGTCATTTTCTTTGAGGCCTTCAAGGGCCCTAGGCCATGCCGACTTGTATTTAAGATTTGATGTTTGGGCTGTTCTTGGTTACTCCGGTGTGATTTCGAGCAAGATCACACTGTATTTGTTACGATCTTTGAGTTTCTAACAGGTTCTTTCATCTCTACTTGGGTTTCTTCTAAAACCCTAACTTTTTGCTTACAACTCCTAGATCTGTACGATTTTTAAATGATTTGGGGTCTGTTTTTTTGATGTTTTACACTGTTCTTGAATCTCTTTTACAAGAATAATCAATTTCTAGCTGTTTTCACCTTCTTCTAAAGTTAGGATTTTTCGAAACTTCTTCTACACTTTGTTTAAATAAATTATTTATGTTTTAACTTCTATACTTTGCATATCTCGAATGATTCTATGTTTTTACTACTTTTTCAACTTGCCTTTGTTAGAATCCCTAATATTTCTAGATTTTCTTTGTTTGGTTCTGTGTGTTAGCATGACTACTCGACTCTTGTTAAGTTTCTATGGTCACCTTAGTTCGAATATGTTCTCACTGTGTTATTAGCCTAACTTATACCACCTCTATGTGATTATGTTCATCTTTATTGTTCAAGACTTTCCTCTTTCTATTGATATTATTGACCCTGCCTGTTTTCTATGCTTGGTTGCTCATACTCTATTTATATGTTGAGTATTGAATCATAACTTTCTCTTAATTGATTCTGAATTCCTTATTTTATTGTTTGATTGAAAGATCTTCTCTTAAACACTAAATTTCTACCTCGTTTGTTTAAATTAACTGATTCTCCTACCTTATTTGCTGTGGTACTTTATTCTTACTGAACTATTTCCTTGATAGGAGCTTCCTGAACTTAGCCCTAATTGTCTACCCTATACTTAATGAATTTGAATCTTTCTTTATTAGTCGTACACTGATTTCTTTCCTTATTTATCACTTGTTCTTACCGTTTGAGTTAATTCCCTTAACTTAAGGGGAGTACTTACCTTGATTTCCCGACTAACTAATTTTGAGTTCCTTAATTACTAATGGACTTTGATTTTTACCTTACTTGCTACCTTCTTTCAAACTATAAATACCTTAGTCTTTCATTAACACAACACACAAACTCTTGGTTTAAAAACTATCTCTTACACTTAAAACTTGCTGCCCTCTTTTGTAATACTTGTTGCTGCTCTAAGTTAGCCGGTTGCAAGCCAAGGCTAACCATTGTGTTCTCTTTTTCTTTCACTCTGCTTATTTTCATCTTTACTCGTATGTTCTAGTTTCAATACAAAGTTCCAACAAGAATATGATTCTCTTATTGTTTCAGTTCATCCTGTTTCTAGTTTTCTTCTATTTATGATTTTGTTGTGAAACTTGTAGTTGATGTTTACATTATTATGTACTACCCTTTCTTAAGATTCGTATATTACCCCTCTATTTCTTTTTGAGCATGTCTATACCAATTATCTCTTACTTGTTATGTGCTTATCATCATATGCTTTATGAATCCCCAAATCCATATCACCCATGTATGTGAGTTTGTTCTTTATGTATGGTTTTATGACTATGTTTGGTCAGCTTCTTTTGAGCATGACTATACCAATTCCTAGATCTTTGTTTAATTATGTGTTTACAATCAAGTGTTCTATGTATCCTTTAACCCATGTTTCTGACTACTGAACTTGCCTTGGTGCTGTGACTCCTGGCTGTGTATGAACCTGTCCTAAGGTATCGTGTTTGGAATTCTATTCATTTTTTCAATATCTTTTCAAACAGTCTTTCTGTTTTACTAAATTACTTTCAAACAGACTTCCTTTTTGTACATCTTTTCACTAAAACCTTTCAACTTATGTCAATTAGTTTCTCTCTACTCCTAAGTCAATAAGTTCTACTCCCTCCAGTATGTGTACTGCCTTGGGATCCCCTTGAGAACTCTCTGAACTCTGGTATACTGAGGCTGACCCTTCCACACTGCACTTATTTAATTTTTGGTTACCAAGTCTAGGTGTAAGCATTAACTGGGATCCTTGAGATCCTTAGGGAACTTTGGTGCACATAGACTCTGACATTTTCTATGGAATTAAGGCATTTGAGGCCATTGGAGGCTTTGGTAATCTGGGCCTAATCGATGGCTCCCTATAGAATAACTTCTTATTTTCTTATTTACTTATAGAATTCATTCGCTGTTTTGTAATAACTTGTAAATAAATATTGGGGTATTTAGTGAAAGGGATGGGTAGATATATGTTTATGGAATATACGGGTAGAAATCATGCTCATAGGATTTTACATTTTAAATATGATTGCTTTACCAAGTAGAAATCATGCTATAGGACTCTACATTTTAATATGATTGCCTTACAAGTGGAAATCATGTTTATAGGGCTTTACATCTTGTGATGTTTATCTCACAATGCTAGAAACCATGCCTATAGGTTTTGAATAATTCCATAATAGAAATCGTGCCTTTAATGACTTAAAATCGGCTTAACTAATAGATGCCATGCGTATAGGACTTAATCCATAATTTGTTATCCCAAGTGTTTATGTATGTTTTCATGCCTTTAATGTCTTAAAATTAGCTTAACAAATAGATGACATGCCTGTAGGATATAATTTAGATTGTGTTATAACAAGTGTGATGTATGTTTCCATGCCTGCAAGTCTTTAAAATTAGTATTATACTTAGGTATAATGCCTATAGGGAACCATACTCAAATTTTTGCCCGTCAATCTAAACTAGTCTAAATAATTTAACTTAGTCCACACTCAGTTCACTTCTGAATTAGTTCAATTAAGTAGTTTATCTTTCCTGAAATAAGAGCCTATAGGTATTAAAGAAGTTCATTTCAAAATCTACTTTGTTTTACTATAAATGTAGTCATCAGTACTCTGTATATAGGCAAGCATTTAGGGCATTTTCAAAACCGCAACTCTGAAACTGTTTCTATTGCTTAATGTTTTTCTGATCCTAACAGGCTTTAAAAATCAATAGGCAACTGCCAGGGTCATTACTCCCGAGCTTATAAAAATAAATTGTTTGTTTTCTGCATACTCACCTAGACATCCTACCTTAGGATACTATTTAATAGAAAGCCCTTAAATGTGTTTGAGTCGTGCTGTATATGTGCCTTGTTTGAGGAGGAATCTTTGAGCCTCTAATTGCTCCCTTTTATCTTATGTTCTAAAAGTCCTAATTGTTTTGCCCGTTGCCTTATAATTTTCACCTTTAGACCTTAGGGGTCAGTCTAGAACCACCTATAGGTAGAGGTCCTAACTCCCTCAAGGACCATTAAGAAGGGACGAGTAGCAGCACACAACAGATATCGCTGACCAAACACTCACTTTGCATGACCACTAAGGGGATGGGAAGGGCAGATATGGGATGTGATGACTACGTGCTAATGTCACATATAGCCCCTCATCGAGGAGTGTTTACCAGACATTGTATAGGGTGATCCTATAGGCTAACAAACCTAGGACTCCTCCTTTACCAAAAATTCCTTTTCTATTTAAAACCTTTGTTTACAACTTTTTTCAAAAATCTTTATTTTATTACTTGAGTTACCCAACGTGCTTTACTTGCTAATTATTTGATTCAATTGTTTATTTATATGGACTAAGTTCGGTCGAGACCCACAGTTGTGGATCATGAGGGGTGCCTAACACCTTCCCCTCAAGGTTACTTCGAGCCATTACCCTAATCTCTGGTAATGCAAACTAATCCAAGATTTAATCACTCTAGGTGCCCTATGCACCATAACTCGTTAGGTGGAAACTCTTTAAAATACCCATTCCCAAAAGGAAATGAGTTATTACCTTCAATGAATGCCGAAACCCAGACTTTCTCCACGAGGAGGAAAAAAGGCGCGATAGCATGGCGACTCGGTTGGGGATATTTTTAGTCTCTAACTAAAGCGAACTTATCTTTTACAAATTAGTCCAAGCATGCTTATCCCATACCCTTATCCCATACCCTTATCCCGTATTTGAATTTAACCGCCATTTTTCTTTTGAGAATTTATGGTTCTTTATTTATGAAACTAACTTGTCTCTTTATTTTTTTTTCGTGTAACTATCTTTCAATTAGTTAAATATTGTATTTACTTTCTCTACGTGCAAATACTTGACTATATGTTATTAATTGCTGCATAAATCATGCTCCATATAATATTCCACTTGTGCGTATCAAATCCTATAGCAAAGCTTTAATGAGTGGTTGCACCCTTCCTATTTACTACCCTTAAATTTAGAAAGGCTTATTTGTGGTAACCTGCCTTCCCTGCTAGATATTGAGCCAAACAACAAATTTATCGAAGCTGCCACTTTATTCTGGGATAGTGAAAGAGTCGTGTTTTATTTCGGTGACAGAGAAATGACACCGCTTCTAGAAAAAATAGGACGACTTGCAGGACTAACTTGGGACAGTCCTGGGCTATTGGTACCATAAAACCGTACATGTAGGTTTTTTTTAAGATGATGGGGTTGAAGAATAATGTCAACCTAGTGTGCTTGAATGATTCCTACATACCTTTTGAATACCTATACGAGAGTTATGTCCATAGCAAGTCTTTCCGCACTTACCATGATGAGATCTCTCTAACTTCACTGGGTCACATCCACCGCAGAGTGTTTGTATTCATCGTGTTCTTTCTAGGCCTGATAGTGTTCCCAATGAAAAAAGGAATAATCCACACTAGGTTGGCCATGGTCGCTAAGACTCTGATGGAAGGGATTAATAGACAGACATATAACATAGTCCCCATGATCATAGCCTACATCTACAGGGCTTTGAAGCATTGTCAAAAAGGGGTCGAGCATTTCGATGGCTGTAATTTACTGCTGCAATTATGGTTGTTGGAGCATTTCCAAAAGGGTCGCTATTATAAGGAATTTACACGAAGGGCTTGGAACGATCATATTGCCTTCCATCACCCTAAGAAGAAGACTTATATTCTAGAAAGATTTTCTCAGCTGGAAAGCACCAAAGAATGGGTAGAGTTCTTTGACAATCTAACCGAGGAACAGATACAGTGGGCGTTTGAATGGTTCCCAACAGATGAAAATATCATCAGATCCAGGGATACTCTACACTTGGTGCTGATCGGGTTGAGAGGGATATACCCATATATCCCTATGCGAGTTATGAGGCATGCATGCAGAAAATAGGTTGTACTAAGGGTTGTCAAGATGAGTCACTTTAGGGCAAACTTTTAAGATGACTATGTCCATTACAAATGCCAAGCTCAGCATATATGGCACTACAAAATCATTGTGGAGAAGAATACTATTAAGCCAGACATGTATCATACTGGATGCGAGCCTCTCTATCCAGCATGGTTAGAGGACAATCTAAAAGGGATGGGACACTAGGGGTCGGTCGAGGGAACATAATCATAGATGAGGAAGATGAAGCTCAAGTCAAGTACAATAGGCTACGCAAAAGGGTCCACAACTCTGAGAATAAGCACCGAGAAATACATGAGAGGAATGCGAGGTTGATTGAGGAATGGAAAGAGATGGAAATCATTTCCAACAGGAAATTGGAATACATGGAGTGAGGAATAGTGGAGCTGGAAGGCAAAATCATAAAGAGAATTGAAAATTGCTAGAACGCTGAAGGAGCTGAAGGAGGACATCTGGCCAGAGCCTACTAGTTGCTAGGGTTGCGTGAGCTGGGGGACCTATATGACGGAGTCTGGAAGATCGAATCTGGGAAAGGTCCCTATGGGGCCAAATATGCTAGATTTATTTGCTTTTTCCTAAAATGTAATAAGGCCAAGTGCTAGTAGTGACTTATTTTATTGTTATCTTAATGTCATTTTGGGATTCGTCTATGTTTATATTATGAAATGAAGCATTTATTTGCATTAAAATTTCTCCAAATCTATTTATCGCTAGGCCTACCTCAGGAAGGACGAGGTTCCCAAAATAAGATACGAATTTACATTTCCATAATATGTATTTAAATACAGCAAACATTTCAGAATCCTCAATGACTTGTCACCTTTTGTTTTCTTTATTTTTTGATTATTCTCATTCCCTTAGATTGGTTCACTCATACTGGCCTCATCAGCGTATCACACCAGATCTAGAGGCCCTCCACCTCCTCCTTCTCCAAGCAAAATAAAAAGCAGAGGAAAAGCAAAGATGGATGACTTAAGCAAAATCCGAAAGGAAAATGTACAGAATGCAGAGACTTACGATGGATATAGTACTCCGACCCCAAATGATCTAGTTTTGAGACTGGAACAAAAGATACTAGAACTGCAAGAAGAACTTGAGTAGGTCTGCAACTTGGCAAACCTGTCACTCACCCTCAATGTCCCCGATGTCCACCAACAAAATGCAAAGAACCTAACACCTCTTCAGTACACACAAAACCAACAGCCACAAAATCCTACCGCACCGAATCAATACGCGGCTCCACCCCAAAATATCAATTCATTGTTGATACCAACTCCACCATGACATCATCATCAACCAATTTAGTACCCACCAACCACCACTTACCATACCCCCTAAAATACACCATCACTCATTCTCGATCCCCAAAACTCCACCAATGACCATCACTATAACCAAGTTCCTAGCACCCATCAAAGCAACCCTATGTACGTGGAAACTATACCCTATTCTACCCAACTAATCTTCTTTGCACTTGAGTCCTCCGATAAGGACCTGCTTATTAAGAACATGATCGAAGAACTCAAGAACCTAACAAGCTGAGTTCATGGTATTGAAGGCGACAGGGGATTAAAAGGATTAAACTATGAAGATCTGTGCATACAACTAGATGCGGAATTTCTAGAGGGGTACAAACCTCGCAAGTTTGAGATGTTCGATGGTACAGGTGATCCCAGGGTTCATCTAAGGACCTAGTGTGACAAGCTTGTCGGGGTCGAAAAAGATGAAAAGATCCGGTAAATCTCTTTATGAAGAGCTTTACTGGGGACAGTTTGTCTTGGTATATTAGCTAGAATCCCAAGAAATAGACTAATTAGGTAAGCGTGGAGTCGGAGTTCATGGACCGATTTAGGTTTAAAACAGAAAATGCACCTGATGTCTTTTACAATCATAATCTCAAGAAGAAACCAATTGAAACTTTCTGTGAGTATGCTACTCATTGGAGGTCGAAAGCAGCCAAGGTCAGGCCCTCTTTAGATGAAGAGAAGATGAATAAATTCTTTGTCAGGGCACAAGATCCGCAATATTATGAGAGGTTGATGGTTAATAAAAATAAAAAATTCTATGATATCATCAAGCTCAGGGAAAATATCAAGGAAGGAATCAAGAGCAAGATGTTAACGAACTTTGAGGCACTGCAAGCCACAAATAAGGCACTCCAATCAAGCGGCATATCGAAGAAGAGAGATGTTGAGGCAGTAATGGTGGCTCAGGGCCCAAAATCTCCACTTACTTATCAGACACCTCCACTCACATATCAAATACATACACCCACATATGAAGTACCTCTGCATATATATCAAGCATCGCTGCCCACATACCAAGCATCACGTCCTACATATCAACCTTCACCTCCTGGATATTCCCAACCAACTATCACGCCCCCTTTTTCTAAGGCGAAATCGGGTTTATGATATTTGGGAGGACAACTCGTTCCATTTTGGGAATTAGGTTTTGGAGTTTAGATTTGCCTCCTAATGATTAACTGCATTAGGACACTACGAAGGGTTTGAGATTGAAGAACTAGAGTTTGGGTAAGGGCTAGAAATTATCTCGAGGGGAAGGTGTTAGGCACCCCTTAAGGCCCGGTCATGTTATAATTGTGACTTCACATAATCAACTAAGCAATTAACGGCTCAAATAGGAGGGATTCACATACAACATTGCAAATAAGTTGAAACTTGAGGGAAAGTAAAGGGGGCAAAAATATATGAAAAGATTTAATCAATTCTAAAGAAATAGATGAAAGAAAGTAAAAGGGGGGG